>SDVV010025600.1:0-12393 GCA_016164225.1 Gammarus roeselii | reverse complement strand
ACTATACTATACTATACTATACTATACTATACTATACTATACTATACTGTACTATACTATACTATACTATACTATACTATACTATACTAATAGGAGCCTTGAGCTGTAATAAAAGCCTGGAGCTGTTATATGAGCCTAGAGCTGTAGTAGGAGCCTAGAGCTGTAATAGGAGCCTAGAGCTATAATAGGAACATAGAGCTGCAATAGGAGCCTGGAGCTGTAAAATGAGCCAAGAGCTGTAATAGGAGCCTAAGGCTGTAATAGGAACATAGAGCTGTAATAGGAGCCTAGAGCTGTAATAGGAGCCTAGAGCTGTAATAGGAGCATGGAGTGGTTTTCGCTCAACTAAACAGAAAAAATGCCTAGAACTGTCACGGGAAATATGAAACTGTTCATACATAGATCCTCACGTGGACGAGAATCTAAATGAAATCACTTATTCTGAATTGAAACCGTGACTTAGATTTCCCACGTATTCTAGCCGTCAATCGTTTTTTTTTCTCTGGAAGGATTGGTAATCTAAATGGTTAGTCCGTCATCAGTTGCACTCACTCTGAAAAAAATCCATCGACTTTGTGAAAATTCGATTAAGAAAATTATCACGAAAACTGAGAAAATGGGACCGTATTGGTAAGACAACAGATGGGGGTATTTACATCTTTTTGCGAGCAGTAGTAAATGAACAAGAGGAGATGCGTTTTTTAGTGCCGTAGGACATGACGAGGAACAAATAAAGTCAACTCCTGTGCTGTCCTGTCCTTCTCCACTGGATGTGTTGTGAACGACCATGGGGAGAAATAGCTGGTCCTTCTCCACTTTATGTGTTGTTGATGACCATGGTGAGAAATAGCGGGTCCTTCTCCACTTTATGTGTTGTGAACGACCAAATTGAGTGACAGCGATGTTTGCGGAGTTATTTACTCGACCACCGCCACTTTGTGCAGCGCTTGCCGTCGGACATGCACCGCGTGATGAATGTGTGCCTCCCCTTCCTATTGTGTTCAATTTTGGTCACCATGTGGTATTTAGGGAAATCTCCGCAGATGTCAAATGCACAACTGTTATTTAATGCACTAGAACAATTGTTTATTAGCATCGTCCTTCAACACTATTGGGAGGGATAATATCGCTTCAGTCACGATGTGTAACACTGATGCGCCGCTCTAGATCTATTGCAACCATTGCGTGCTTCATGTGCACCCAATCAACGTCATCAAATTGTTTACTCCTCATCACAATTCCGCACGACAAATTCAGGTCATGTATTCCGTTTGCGCGTGAGAAACTAACTCTTACGTCTCGTCGAAAACAATCATCAAAAATACATTGGGCAATGATGCAGATAAAAAGGTACTAGTCGAGTCTGCAGCTTGCTCGGGGTTGGTATTGATGCATAACAAAGAAATTCTGATATTTGTAGAGCAACTGTTATATTTGGATTTTCTCGTCCAAGCCCTTGTAGCCTGTTGCCCCGAACTGCCTCTAAAGAGTTTTCAATGCATGGATCCTTGAGAGCTGATGGCACCGTGGCCCTCCAGCCAGCGTGAGTGCATGAGAGAGGCAGGCGAGGCACAAGCTACAGAAACATAGAAGGACTCGGGACGGCTTAAGAGGAAGTGACAGCTGCAACATAGAAGGACTCGAGACGGTTTAAGAGGAAGAAATCGCAGAAAGATTTTCGAACTCGGAATTCGAGACGTCTTGGATGAAGTTTATTCATTCTGTGCTATTGACTCTTCCATAATACGGAAGGACTTGTCGATGCGATTGTGTCTAACTATCGCACGAGTCTGAAATAGGTTAGAATCCTAGAGTAGTTTCACGAGAGCATTTTAACGAATATCTTTTAGGTTGAAAGTTACTATTACGAAGAAAAACATTTCCGGCTGAAGTTTATTGAACGGTTCTCATGTAATTATGAGGCCAATGCAATTTACTGAGCGGGAAAGTATCACGACTTGAAAACTTCCAATCGAAAAATTAAAGTTAAGTGGAAAATATTGCTATTTGTGAGACCCAAAATATCAATCATCAGGGAAGAAACCTTAAAGGCATCCTCTGCTACAGACTTGGACATAAACTGTCTGCAGCAGGGTATAGTTTTCCCGTTAGTACTCAATTATTTGCACCACTCAATCAACTGAGTCTTGATCATTAGTTTGTAGAGTTCACTGCAGGAATCCTTTCGAGCGATGCAGAGCCGCATTATAGATTTTGATGAGTAGGGGTGCGTGTGCAAGGTTTTTTGTTCCGCACTTCGTTTGCTTATAATAAATACCATAGCGCATGCGCTGCTGTTACAACTCCCAGTTTTACGTTTTTAAAACGATTGTTGTGGAGCACCAAATGTATGAATGTATAAACAATAACAGCCAAAAGTTAGCACATTTATTAATTATATTCACAAACTTATTGTGTAATAATGGGAGGAAATGTGATGGCCTAAAATATCAGTAAATTTAAAGTCAATATTTGTTATGAGAGCCAATGCACTATTTTACCCATATTGAAAATGTCTAGAAAGTTAACGACTAACCGCTAACCGATTTGCTTTTTTTTATGAGTTGGTACACTTTTTTAGCAAAATCCGGAAGCACTTTTATTGTTTTTAAGCAGAATAAAGAACATTTTCGGAAATAAATCTTGAAAATTTACTTCTTCGTTTCTTATTGACCATTTCAGAGAATATTTGATAGTTGCTGAATATAAGGTCAGGCCTGTAGATGTTATTGTCCTTGTCTCATCATTTCTACCCTACGTTTGGACCATAGGTTTCTAGTCATCTAAAAAAAAGAGTTTGTGTATGAAAGACATGTGATTTAATTTTATTAACTAACACTCAACAACAATCCAGACGACAACGACAATTGAAGTGCTTGGGTGTTGGGTGTTGGGTGTGCAAACATGAGGCCGAATTACGTCGCCCAACAAATGCGCATCACTCCATCGTGAATATAAATTTCTCGTGAGGTATTGTTTTCTTGCAATTGATCTAATTCCCCTTCGACAGCTGATTTCCTCTAACGTGTTAATGACTGACTGACCAAAGAGGGTTGTGTCCGTGCACACTGGCCTGTCGCGGCCTCATCCTGCCCTTGAATACAAAATCAGGCAGGTATCACCACAGAGACGGAGCCTGCTATTACATTTGGGCGGACTGGTTGAATTCTTACCGGCCTTGACTTATTCCCGCAGCAGGGGAGAGGGCCTTAATAATTCGGTCAGATTAAGATGGAGATGAGGAACAGGAATCTGATTGGGATGAGGAGCGGGGACCGGTCAGAGATGAGCAACAGGGACCTGATTGGGATGAGGAGCAGGGACCGGTCAGAGATGAGGGACAGGGACCTGATTGGGATGAGGAGCAGGGACCGATCAGAGATGAGCAACAGGCACCTGATTGGGATGAGGAGCAGGGACCGGTCAGAGATGAGGGACAGGGACCTTATTGGGATGAGGAGCAGGGACCGGTCAGAGATGACGAACAAGTCCGGATTGGGATGAGGAGCAGAGACCGGTCAGAGATGAGGAACAGGGATCGGAATGAGATGAAGAGCAGGGAAGGTCAGAGATGAGGAACAGGGACCTGATTGGGATGAGGAGCAGGGATCGGTCAGAGACGAGGAATAGGGACCTGATTAGGATGAGGAGCAGGGACCGGTCAGATATGAGGAACAGGGACCTGATTAGGATGAGGAGCAGGGACCGGTCCGAGATGAGGAACAGGGACCTGATTGGGATGAAGAGCAGGGACCGGTCAGAGATGAGTAACAGGGACCGGTCAGATATGAGGAACAGTGACCTGAAAGGGATGAGGAGCAAGACCGGTCAGATATGAGCAACAGGGACCTGAAAAGGATGAGGTTCAAGAACCTGACTGTGATGAAGAACAGAGACCTGACGGAATGGAAGCAGGAACAGGGTATGGAAACAGAGACCTGGCGGAATGGAAGCAGGAACCGGGAATGGAAACAGAGACCTGGCGGACAGCCGATGGGAGAAGTTAAAAGACTTCATTTGAATGCAACAATGAAATGTTGCGAGCAACATACGTCATTATTAGTGTGACGTCACCGGTATATGTTGCTGCACTAACCCGCCCCCCTTTTTGTTGTTACCTCTACAATACCCGATTGGAATGACTAGGGCTCTTATTTGCTTCCTATTTGTTCTTGTGTTTAGTGTGGTGGAAACACAAATATGAATTTAAGATGATTTATTTCCTCTGCCTGAGGTCACAACATTCCATGATTTCCTTGATGTCGTCGGACTTGTAAATAAAATTGATTCAACGGGATACTTTTCTTGTAATGTCCTGCTTAATCGTTGCTGGTTGTGTTTTCCTGCTTAGGCGCTGCTGGTTGAGTTGTCCTACTTAAGCGTTGCCAGTTGTGTTGTCCTGCTTAGGCGTAGCTGGTTGTGTTGTCTTGCTTAGGCGCTGCTGGTTGAGTTGTCTTACTTAAGCGTTGCTAGTTTTGTTGTCCTGCTTAGGCGCTGCTGATAGTGTTATCCTCATTAAGCGCTGCTGGTTGTGTTGTCCTGCTTAGGCGCTGCTGGTTGTGTTGTCCTGCTCAGGCGCTGATGGTTGTGTTGTCCTGCTTAGGCGCTGCTGGTTGTGTTGTCCTGCTTAGGCGCTGCTGGTTGTGTTGTCCTGCTTAGGCGCTGCTGGTTGTGTTGTCCTGCTTA
Source organism: Gammarus roeselii (assembly GCA_016164225.1). Taxonomy (NCBI): domain Eukaryota; kingdom Metazoa; phylum Arthropoda; class Malacostraca; order Amphipoda; family Gammaridae; genus Gammarus; species Gammarus roeselii. The sequence continues at coordinate 7,707 of SDVV010025600.1, read as the reverse complement.
AGCGCTGCTGGTTGTGTTGTTCTGTTTAAGCGCTACTGGTTGTGTTGTCCTGCTTAGACGCTGCTGGTTGTGTTGTCCTGTTTAGGCGCTGCTGGTTGAGTTGCCCTGCTTAAGTGCTGTTAGTTGTGTTGTCCTGCTTAAGAGCTGCTGGTGGTGTTGTCCTGCTCTGGCGCTGCTGGTTGTGTTGTCCTGCTTAAGCGCTGCTGGTTGTGTTGTCCTGTTTAAGCGCTACTGGTTGTGTTGTCCTGTTTAGACGCTGCTGGTTGTGTTGTCCTGTATAGGAGCTGCTGGTTGAGTTGCCCTGCTTAAGTGCTGCTAGTTGTGTTGTCCTGCTTAGGAGCTGCTGGTTGAGTTGCCCTGCTTAAGTGCTGCTAGTTGTGTTATCCTCCTTAGACGCTGCTGGCTGAGTTGTCTTGCTAAAGCGCTGCTGGTTGTGTTGTCCTGCTTAGGCGCTGTTGGTTGTGTTGTCCATCTTAGGCGCTGCTGGTTGAGTTGTCCTGCTTAAGCGCTGCTGGTTGTGTTAACATTATTAGACACTGCTGGTGGTGTTGCCCTGCTCTGGCGCTGCTGGTTGTGTTGTCCTGCCTAAGCGCTGCCGGTTATGTTGTCCTGTGTAAATGCTGCTGGTAGTGTTATCCTCCTTAGACGCTGCTGGTTGTGTTGTCCTGCTTTGGTGCTGCTGGTTCTGTTGTCCTGCTTAGACGCTGCTGGTTGTGTTGTCCTGCTTAAGCGCTGCTGGTTGTGTTGAATTGCTTAGACACCGCTGGTGGTGATATAATGCTTGGGCGCTGCTGATTGTGTTCTCCTGCTTAGTCGCTATTGGTTGTGTGGTCCTGCTTAGGTCTTTATGGGTTGTGTTGTCCTGCATAGGTTCTGCGACCGTCGACGGCCGTGGTGTGCTCTTGCTTAGCAGCGTCGCGCTTTTGAGTGGCTCGCTTTGCAACAGGACAATGGGTAATTTTTCGGAGTTGGGTGTCATTACAGGGTGTCATCATTGAGTGGTGTGTCATCATTGAGTAGTGTGTCATCATTGAGTGGTGTGTCATCATTGAGTAGTGTGTCATTATTAAGTAGTGTCATCACAGGGTTGTGTTTCATCATTGAGCGGTGTGCCATCGTTGAGTGGTGTGTCATCAATGAGTGGTGTGTCATCGATTGCGGTGTGTCATCATTGAATGGGGTGTCGTCATTGAGTTGTGCGTCATCGTTAAGTGATGTGTCATCATTGAGTGGTGTGTCATCATTAAGTGTTACGTCATTATTGAGTGATGTGTCATCATTTAGTGGTGTGTCATCATTGAGTGGTGTCATCATTGGGTGGCTTGTCAGCATTGAGTGGTGTGTCATCATTGAGTGCAGTGTCATCGTTGAGTGATGTGTCATCATTTAGCAGTGTGTCATCATCGAGCGGTGTGCCATCATTGAGTATTGCGTTTTACGAGTGGTGTGCCATCATCAAGTGGCGTGTCTTCGTTCAGTGTTGTGTCGTAATTGAGTGGTGTGTCATCATTGAGTGGAGTGTCATCACAGGACAATAAAAAATAATGCTGAGCTATCTAATTCAAGCACAAAATAAAATATTACCGGGACAGGAACCCATTTCATTTTGATTGAACTAGTAAAGGAAATGGATTTCAAAGGGAGGTGGACTCGCGCAGAATCGAACTTCGGACAACTATTAAATTATTTTGTTTACTTCCTTATACTGTTTATCGTTGTTGTTCGAGAGCAGGTAGGTCTCTTTCATCACTCACCGCGCCGTTCGCTCTCTGGGCTTGGAATACAGTAGCAAGTATGCTTATTTCATCCCTCACTTCGCCACAAGTAGTTTGCGCGTAGTCTGCAGTATGATGTATGCCTCTTTCATCCCTCACTGCGTAACTTGTCGTTTGCACGTAGACAGCTGTAGCAAGTAGGTCTCTTTCATCCCTCACTGCGTCACTCGTCGTTTTCACGCAGACAGCTGTAGCAAGTAGGCCTCTCTCATCTCTTACTGCGTCAATCGTCATTTGCGCGCAAACTGCTGTTGCAAGTAGGTATCTTTCATCCCTCACTGCGTCACTCGTCGTTTGCACGCAGACAGCTGTAGCAAGTAGGTATCTTTCGTGCCTCACTGCGTCACTCGTCGTTTTCACGCAGACAGCTGTAGCAAGTAGGTCTCTTTCATCTCTTACTGCGACAATCGTCATTTGCGCGCAAACTGCTGTAGCAAGTAGGTCTCTTTCATCACTCACTGCGCCACTCGTAATTGGGCTCAGATTGCAGTGGCAAGTGTTTCGTTTTTATCCCTCACTGCGGTTCTCGTCGTCTGTGTCCTGCTTGCAGTTGTCGGACACTAAACAATCTCGCCCGTCTGCGGCAGAGCCGATATTTTAGGCGATTAAACTGCCCGGCAGCTGAGGATTACGTGAGACAGTGACTGGGCTACATGTGGGGCTGAGGAGAATACAATAACTGGACGACATGTGGCTGCCGTGGGGCTGAGGAGAATGCAATAACTGGACGGCATGTGGCTGCCGTGGGGCTGAGGAGAATACAATAACTGGACAGCATGTGGCTGATATGGGGCTAAGGAGAAGACTGTGACTGGATGGCATATGACTGCTCTGTGGCTGAGGAGAGGATAGTAACTGGACGACATGTGGCTGCTATGGAGCTAATGAGAAGACTGTGACTGGGCGGCATGTGGCTGCTCTGTGGCTGAGGATAAGACAGTAACTGGACGACATGTGGTTGCTGTGGGGCTGAGGAGAAGACTGTGACCGAGCGGAATGTGGCTGATGTGGGGCTGATGAGAAGACTGCGACTGGGCGGCATCTGGCTGCTGTGGGGCTGAGGAGAAGACAGTAACTGGACGGCATGTGGCTGCTATGGGGCTTAGGAGAAGATTGTGACTTAGGGGCCTGTGGCTGCTGTGGGGCTGAGGCGAAGACAGTAACTGGGCGGCATGCGGCTGCTGCGGGGCTAAAAAGAAGACAGTAACTGGACGAACTGTGGCGGCTGAGGGGCTAAGGAGAAGACTGTGACCGGGCGGCATGTAACTGCTGTGCGGCTGAGGAGAAGACAGTAACTGGACGGCATGGAGCTGCTGTGGGGCTGAGAAGACAGTGACTGGGCGGCATTTGGCTGTGTATGGCTGATGGGGAATACAGTAATTAGACGGCATGAGGCTGCTGTGGGGCTGAGGATAAGCCGATAAACAGTATAAGGAAGTAAACAAAATAATTTTATGGCTGTCCCAAGTTCGATTCTGCGCGAGTCCACCTCCCATTGAAATCCATTTCCTTTACTAGTTCTATTAAAATGAACTGGGTTCCTGTCCCGGTAAAATTTTATTTTGTGCTTGAAGTAGAAGGCTGCGCATTATTTTAATATTTTATTCTCCTGTGATGACACTCCACTCAATGATGACACACCACAAAATTACGACACAACACTCAACGAAGACACAACACTCAACGCAGACACGCCACTCGATGATGGCACACCACTCGTAAAACGCAATACTCAATGATGGCACACCGCTCAATGATGACACACTGCTAAATGATGACACATCACTCAACGATGACACATCTCAACGATGACACTGTACTCAATGATGACACACCACTCAATACTGACAAGCCACCCAATGATGACACCACTCAATGATGACACACCACTAAATGATGACCCACCACTCAATAATGACGCACCACTTAATGATGACACACCACTCAATGATGACACATCCCTCAACGATGACACACAACTAAATGACGATACCCCATTCAATGATGACACACCGCAATCGATGAAACACCACTCATTGATGACACACCACTCAACGATAGCACACCGCTTGATGATGACACACAACCCTATGATGACACTACTTAATGATGACACACAACTTCATTGACAACATTTCAGGTTACAAATGCACAGGATAAAGAAAAAAAATCATTGCCAATGTGTATTATACAGAAAATTTAGTATGGAAATACTCATCGTTGGACTACGGTCTTTTTCCTCTCACATTGATGTGCAACATGAAGATAGTCTTTATCAAATCCTAGTACGCATACTTATGTGTTTATTTCAACCACCTGGCGCAGTGGCTCCCAGCTTTTCTATATTTACACTGCACAAATTGAACATGAAACATAATGTGTCACAATCGTCGCTATGAATTGAACAACAAACATAATGCGGCACAAGAGGCACTCTATAAATGAAATGAATTGAATAACAAACATACTGTAATGCGACACACTCGTCACTCTATGAATGAATTGAATTAAATACCAAACATAATGCGGCATACTCGTCACTCTATGAATGAAATGAATTGAATAACAAACATAATGCGGCCCAATCGTCAATTTAAACATAAATTAAATTGAATAACAAATATAATGCGGCACAATCGGCACTCTATGAATGAATTGAATTGAATAACAAATATAATGCGGCACACTCATCACTCTATGAATGAAATGAATTGAATCACAAACATAATGCGGCACAATCGTCAATATGAACATAAATTAAATTGAATAACAAACATAATGCGGTACAATCGTCACTATACATGTAGGTGTAATAAATTGAATAACAAACATAATGGGCACACTCGTCACTCTATGAATGAATTGAATTAAATAACAAACATAATGCGCCACAATCGTCACACTATAAAGGAAATGAATTAAATAACAAACCTATCGCGGCACAATTGTCACTATATACATGAAATGATTTGAATAACATGTCTATCTATCAAAACCAATTCACCACAGATCAGCCTATGCCTGCTGTTTAGTGGTTCACAAGTCAGTGGCCAGCGCGCCGCGGCACACCGGTTTTGAATCTGTGCTTTGGCGCTACAGGTGCAGCCAAGACTTCATACAATTATTACGGTGCTTGAGCGAGCTTGAAGCTAATTGGGGATATAAAACATTGTATTTTATACAGAGTTACTACTCAGCTTCCACTCTAGGTACCGGACAGTTAACTCCCTCCACTTCAGCACTATAGGGCCGCGTCAGAGTGCAGTCCCTACAATTCTCTCCTCTCTCCTTGTTCTTGCCTATTCCCTTGCCTCATACACACTGATTCAACTGTCGTCTACTGCAATACTCATGTTACCCATCCATGCTTCCCCTCCTCACTTTGAGACTCCTTCCACTCCTTTATTTATCATCCTCGTAACTCTCCCAGGACTCCTAACATCACTCCGTTGACACAGTTTTTAGTAGCACAACTGATTTCATCCTAACTGGATACTATCCTGTTGACAAAATTCGCGTAGGCCCTTGTTTAACGCAGGCTATACTCGAGACTCTCGAGTATAGCCTTCACGCTTTTCGTGATCTGTTATTGTTCTTGTATTGTGGACGCGTGTTTTGTGTTGTAGACAAGTGTTCTCCCCAAGATAATAACTGTGTCCCCCTTGTGGTTAAAAGCATTTTCAAAGAATTATGGACGTTTAGGACTTTTTTGCACGGCAATGTGCTCTTTCCGCTTGACACGGACAGCTGTTAAAAAAAGTATCGTAAGCCCCTTGTCTGCATCGTTGTGTTCAGGATTCATGGGACTGTTACTGTCTTTGATCATTGTCAGTGGGGTTCTGCCATGCTTCTCAAAACAGTTTTTCTCAATTGCAGTCATTCTTCGTTGTTTTTTAAAATTCTTTTCAAACCCATTCTCTGCTTCATACAACACAGCCGGAATAGTTTGATTATCCTTCCACTCTTTACTGCAGTAAAATTACCGGCATTTAAAAAAAAAGTTGGTGTTTGGAGTAAATTGGACAGAGGGGAAAAAATATGTTACACGCATGTGAAAGAATTAAACAATGCATTTATGTACTTCATATTATGAAATAATAGTTCAAAGAAATGTTGGCTGATGAAATGCACATGCTCAGAAAGATATGACATTGACCTGTTTCACAGGAACCTACAAGGAGAAAATTTTAAATGACCCATTATAAATTTCCTAATTGCTGGATTTTTAATAGTTGTCTTTCGACTGGAAATGGTACTAGTGATTACTGTTGAGCCCCATGGCGACTATCAGGCGCGATGCTTGCTCACAAACTGGCGATTGCTTCGCTAAGTCGTTTCCTGATGAGTTTTGGCTATGCACCGTCACAACGTTCCGTCACGACGTGTGAAACAGAAGTTGAGCACTGAAAAAATAGCGAAATTTTCTACAGTACGAGTGCGTTTATTACTTACCTGCGCCAGCTATCTACACGGCCACATGGCCGTCACAGCCAACGCTGATTAGCCGCTCTTCTTTGCCTAAAGAACTGTTAACTCATAACCAGCGAAAGCCAATGCGCTTCATTAAAATGTGATCAAAAATGTTAATCCAGATAAAAACAGGAGATTGATTTCGCCGAGAACGCGTAAAATGAAGCGCTTTTCTGTTGAACTTTCATGAGTTTAAATTATTTCGCAGTTTATCGAGTACATTACTTCACATTACATTACCTCACATTACATTACCTCATATTACATTACCTCATATTACATTACCTCACATTACATTATTATACATTATATTACCTCGCATTACATTACCTCACATTGCATTACTTCCCTTTACATTACCTCACATTACATTACCTCACATTACATTATTATACATTATATTACCTCGCATTACATTACCTCACATTTCATTACCTCACATAACATTACCTCACATTATATTGCCTTACATTATATTACCTCACATTACATTACCTCACATTACATTATCTCACATTACTTTACCTCACATTATATTACCTTACATAACATTACATCACATTACATTACCTCACATTACATTATCTCACATTACTTTACCTCACATTACATTACCTCGCATCACATTACCTCATATTACATTACCTCACATTACATTTCCTCGCATTATATTACCTCACATTATATTACCTCACATTACATTACCTAACATTACATTACCTCACATTACATTACCTCACATTACCATACATCACACTACATTACCTCCCATTACGTTATCTTACGTCACTTTACCTCACATTTATGCTAGCGACCATTGAAAGGGGAATCGTAACATTCAATCAAAGTAAAGTGTTGAACTTTGTCTATTGGAAGTGCATTTCACTTTTCAGGATCATGAATAAACAACGGGTGAATAACCGAGAGCCTTTCATACATAGAGAGGGAGGTGCGGTGAGTTTTTGTCGCTCAATTACTGTACATAGAATGATTGTTTTGTCAAACTATTAGTCTCACCCCACGTACGTTTGGTCCATGCAACGATTTCAATCGAGCTTTCTCATATAAAGTATTATTATTAGTATCATTTCTCGCATTGAAAAATTAGGATTGTTATTATTATTATTTCTGTACTTCCCAAATGGAAGATATATTTTATTAATGAATGACAGGAAACTCTTTCTGTCTCGGTCGAATGGATCTATCGCTTCACTCTGTAGCTACTGACCAACAATGTTATGGAAGGTAATGCAGCAAATGAGTCGATCGCTTCACTCTGTAGCTACTGACCAACAATGTTAAGGAAGGTAATGCAGCAAATGAGTCGATCGCTTCACTCTGTAGCTACTGACCAACAATGTTATGGAAGGTAATGCAGCAAATGAGTCGATCGCTTCACTCTGTAGCTACTGACCAACAATGTTATGGAAGGTAATGCAGCAAATGAGTCGATCGCTTCACT
>SDVV010025599.1:0-12393 GCA_016164225.1 Gammarus roeselii | reverse complement strand
GGAGAAAATGTTCAGAACCTCATTATGGAATTCAAGACAGATTGGGGTACTGCGTATTTGCGTGTCCTGCTGTGAAGACGAGAGGGAGCGTCTGCAGTATGATTATCATTACCCGGAACATTAGTAGCTACAATGGTGATATTCTTTTTTATGCTAAACGGCCACATCTCAAGAGATTATTGGTCCATACTTAAAGATTTATAATTCCAGATCTTATTAATATAGTTCACACGTGACTCGTCATCGGTGTAAATAAGTACATTTCTATAAGGAAATGTATCCACGAATGAGCAAAAAATTTGAAGAATTGCCTCAAGGTCAAGAATATTAGTGTGAAGTTATGATCGACACTAGACTTGGTGCACGAAGTTGACAAACCACAGCTAGCAATACCACAACACCCAATCAGTAATGCATTGTATGAAGGGCCAGATCAAGGGTATACGGGAGCAAATGTTACAGATTCAAGAGGAGAGAAAAAATTGATCCACCAATGGATATCAACCAGAGCATCGATAGACTAGGTCATTCTACCATCCCATGGGGATCATGAAGATATTCAAACAAAATTGAAGGCCTTCGTATTACAGTGGGGTATATGTGAAAGCCTAGCGGAGGATCTCCAATAGACCAACGAATGAAGCCAATTGCCCCGGAGGGTAATTGGAACATTACTTAAACTCCGGGTGAGAAGGTTAAATCAATAGTCGAGGGGGTCGAGGACCAGGTTGGGGAGGAAAGTAATAAATCATCAAAGTAAGCCAAAATAGAAACACAAATGGAGCGCTGACTGGAAGTTAAACTTAAAGGTAAAATAATAAATCATCAAAGTAAGCCAAAATAGAAACACAAATGGAGCGCTGACTGGAAGTTAAACTTGAAGGCAAAACAATATATCATCAAAGTAAGCCAAAATAGAAACACAAATGGAGCGCTGACTGGAAGTTAAGCCGAAAGGCAAAACAAGAAATAATCAAGGTAAGCCAAAATAGAAACACAAATGGAGCGCGGACTGGAAGTTAAACCTAAAGACATAACATTTAACACAAACCCTTGGTTATCAATCGTGATGGCGATTAGGCGACGGGAGTTTGGATGGAGATGGATGAAATAGAACACATTAGAAAGATCTATGAAAGCCAACAATTTCTTTCTCTCATAATTTTCCGGGCAAAACCAAGATTTTCGAATAAAAGTATTGAGAAATTATAAATTTACAATTATACGGTATCTGTATTAGGTTTCATGACAATAAAAACTCGAGAAAAATAAAAGGCTATCATCGTTAGGTATATAAGAGATTGGGCCTTGAAAACCCGAGAGCTTAATGCACTCTTGCAAAGCTGAGCACTTTGGCTCAGAACGAGGTAAGGAAATACATGGACGAGATTTTGGAAGACATTGACGATTGTTTTTCATACCCGTCTGATATAATTCACGAAATAAAATAGTTACAGGTAATTGAGTTCCGTTGAGGTAAGCATCTACATAATCGTCCGGTTATGAATTGAGAAGCCGATTGTTTTCATAACGGTTGAAAGGGCGAGAGCGTCCTCGTCGCCGTCCTCTGAAACTATTATAACACTTCTTATGTTGAGGACTGTAAGCCTGAGGACCCCGAGAGCGTTTTGGTGCTTACCTGGCAGAGGTAAAGGTAGTAGAGCTCGTGGACGTGCTTGGTTTAGAAACTGGTACCATTACCATAGTAGGAGCCGTTTGATCTTAGGGTAAAAGAACGAGACAGTCTTTTAGGTGTCGTTAATGGGTGAAAGTTAATTAATGAAGGGTAATTTACCCTTTTTTTTGGTTACTAAAAAAGTCAATAGTGGATGAGCTTCTGTGAGCGATAATAATTCAAGTAAACCTGTGCTTTCATTTTCAAGGCACAATCTGACTCCAAGTTATGCTATCCTTTTCTACAAATGAGGTTGAGTATTATGGGCAAGCACCAATAAACAGACACAAGGACAATAAGGCACAGGTGAATCTTTTCTTTGGTATTGATCCCAACTTAACTGAATTTGAGAGGTCCAAGGATAATATAGAAGGGGAAAGGAAGATTTGATAGGAAAGACGGCAATAAATCTTGGTGGCGTCAATAGATCCCAGAGGGAGTTATCTTGGGGGGAAACTTTGTTCAGGTTTAGTCAGGCCAGAGTTAGTTTCCGTCTTGCCTGAAGACGGGTGTCCTCATGGCCTCAGTAGCAGGGGGTGAAAGGCTGCACACAGAACATAGTTGGCTAACAATGTGTGACATGCAAGATAATCACATACCATTCTGCCTGACTCATACAGGCAGACAGATTGGGTGCATGTCCTGAACAATTTGTTATATCACAAGAGAAATAGCATACCACTACGGTGTAGCTACCAGGAACAAAAAAATGGAAGTCTTAAGCTTCCTAATGCATGAATTTTACTGGCCTTGACATTATGTTCATGTCCCAGATATGCAGTCTGGAATGATATTATTTAAAAGCTGTCAATATTCAAAAAATGTTATTTACACTTCACAGGCACTATATAGCTATATATATATCTATACATAGGCATGGATCAAGGTAGGGTGCTATTCTGAATTAAAGATTGATATCATGTTAGCATAATTGACAATCTTGGTATGGCATTTGGCAGAGGAATCCCCCCATAGCTAGCTTTGTACCTTCACAGTTACAATCTTGTATCCAGGTATTTACAATAGTGTCTTGCTGCAGAAATCTGCAACTGTATTTATTAATCTGCTCTACACTGAGGATAGGACATATTAAACACTGTTATTCTCACCTGTCTTCTGTGGAGCAGTATCCAAGGAAAGCCTAAGAATGACTAATTGGCCCAGGCTATCTAGCCGCCTAGCTAGTCTATCTATATGTTTGGCCAGTAACAATTCCCTCTGTGGTCACGGTATCACTTCCTTAATTTTGTTGCTATTTTGAACCTCCTTGCCTTTGTTTGCATGCAAGGATCTGTAACTGCCACGGTAACCACGATCTTTTGCGACCCGCCGAAGAATCGTGAAAAACCCCGCTCAGCTTGTTGCCAGATTCATGTAAAAATATTTCTCTGAATTTCGTAAAAATATTTCACTGAATCATTTATTCCATCTGATTCATGTTCCATGGCTTTTAGTGCGTGGGTATACATATTCATTTAGTCAAATAAATATTTGTTGCACTGACATTATGGTTGGAAGCTGTTTGTACTAGCTGAACGGAAATGTTGTTGCTGCCTACAGAGATATGCAACAATGAGATCAAAAGATGCGATTGCTTAGTCGTAATAGTGCTTCTGATGCACGTATAATGCGTTTATTGTTATTAGGATAATGTAGGGTCATTTAAGGACCTCTACAGTAGCAATACTAAGGTCTGAGTAGCATCCTGCCTTGAGTCATGCTTATGTATAGATATATAGTGTAAATAACTTATTTTCAATTAGGTTAAAATTTCTTACAAATACCATACGTCCAAGTAGAAGCGAAATCATGCATTCATAATTCTTGATAATAAACATAACAGTCAAATTATATTGGATGTAATTTTCGAATTGTTGAGCTTAAGCCTCTCATTTTATTCCTGGTAGCTACACTCATAGGGGTATACTATTTCTATTTTTTATGTTAATTTACTACATGCACCCAATCTGTCTGCCTGTATGAGGCAGGCAGAATGGTGTGTAATTATCTCCCATGGTGCATATTGTTCTACTAATGATTTTCTATGTGCAGCCTTCATTTTATGCTGTGGATTTGCGCAGAAAATGAACACTAACTCCGTTGTCGCCAACCTCCTTCAGGCGAAACTTGAAACAAATTCTTAGCCGGGCTTCTATAATTTATAAAAGAAGCAGTGAAGATTACCCGCTGTGAAGCAACAGCGCCCTTGATTTTTTTTTGCCGACTTTCCTATCTCCCTTCTTTTCCCCTTCTATATTGCCTTGGATGTCTCCACTCAGTTGAGTTGGGAATTTATAATTAAACCATACCAAATATTTAATTTCAGTCCTTGAACCTGTGTCTGTTAGTTGGTGTTTGCACATAATATTTAACCCACTTCGTAATGATCATTTTTTATATATAAATTGGACTCAAATTGTGCCTTGAAAGTGAATGCAGGAGCTCACTTTAACTTTAACGTTTAACCAATCTAACCAAACTCACCGAACAACAACCCCAACCTACACGTACCGCTGAGAATTCTTGCTACTACTTTACGAACAGTAATCTGATTACCGTCAATACACACTTACGGCTCCAAAACATCGGATGGACTGGGAGCTGCCACCGTAGGCGAAGGGATCTCGGTTTCGATCACCCTACCCCACGATGTATTTTCTGCCGATCTGCACGCACTCGAATTGGTCATCTGTATTACAAAAAGTTACCGCCTCCCCAAATATGTTTTCAAACAGTCTGAGTATTCTCACCCAGCTGAAAATTCTGCACTCTGATCACCCTGTCCTTGGAAAAATGCCACACGACCTATTCACGATGTCCGAGACGGGCCAAGCGGTCGAGCTCTGCTGGATCTCTGGACACGTGGGAATAAGAGAAAACGCGCGCACAGATTCCTTTGCTTAACTGGTGTCTACCCAGCAAGAACAATTCATCTCCATACATTTTCGAGACTGGTTCCCAGTCATCAACTCACGTATTAAATCACAATGGAATGACTTTTGGCCACAGAGCGGACAAAAAAAGCTTGAAATTAAACCATCCGTTTGAGAGTGGGAAGCCAGGCTTTCTAATAGGGGAGTCCAAGTAATCATTAAACGTCTATGCATGGGACACACGTGGATAACCCACAATCACCTAATGGACGTAGACATGGAACCGGACTCACCACCATGCCTCTGTTGCCACCAAGTGGCAATCAGTGTGAAACACTTACTTATGGATTGTGATACACTCGCAGCAGTCCGACGAGCCTTCTTGAGCCCCCCGTGTAACCTACAACGCATGCTCACAGAAACAGAACACCGAAAGAAATTGATCGCTTTCGGAAAACACACCGGACTATATGGAGTCGTGTGAAATTAACGAGGTTTGAATCATCTCTGGTCCTGAACTCGCTGTCCTCCGGATCATAATGCATTTCGAGGGAGCACTCAGTGACTACACGCTGGAGCTCCGGTGAAAACAGAATAATCTACTACTAATACTTCGAGTTTTGAGTGGTTGGAGGCGGCGATTCGTTTCGTCTGAGTCTTTATCATACCTAAATGAACGAATTGTATTCCACTAAACTGGACCGCGTAGCTGTAAACATTGTGTTGTTTTGCTGTCGGAGATGGCTTTGTCCGTGTAGCAGTAAACCTTGTACCAGTCTCAACGATGACAAGTGTGCACACTAGCGTGCGTACATGTAACTCATGAAGTTTTAAATGATTGGAGGCAAGCATTCGTTTCGTTTGAGTCTTACCTGAATAAATGAAGTGTACTATAATCGACCTAGACCGCGCTGCCGTCGGAGCTGACTTTGTCCGTGTGGCCGTAAACCTTATACCAGTCTCGCCGATGCCACCTGCATGCACTAGCGGGCGTACATATTACTCTTGAAGTTCTAAATGATTAGAAGTGGAGATCCGTTTTGTCTAAGCGTTTTCTTTTGCGCACCTGCGTGCGTCTGACTTTGCTAATTTGTTCACATTTCTCTAACTTCAACAGCATTGTTTTTCTCGCACATTGAGGTGTGCGAGCCTACCGGGGAGCCTATGATGACTCGTGTTGAGGCTCTGGTAAAAATGAGAACCAAATCAAATCAAATTGAGGTGCGTCGAGATCAGTCAAAACTTGTTGAGGCGAGTCGAGACTGGCCGAAATGATTCGAGGCAGGCCGAGATGAGCTGATACGAGGGGTCTTGAGGGACCCGGGGAGCTCAGGAAGCCCCGGAGGACTTGGGTTACCCTCCAGCATTTGTCGGACTCTATTGGCACCCAAGGGACCTCTTCCTCCCCCCTCCATTCCCGTAAACAATGAGTACAAAGTCAATAATTTGAGCAGTTTTTCTGCCCGTGACGAACCTGCCCTTACTGTCTTCTTTACGATCCACAATTTTGTCATGTATAATAATGCTAGTGAATTTGTGCGGGGGCTACTGTGCGTGATTTTGTGAATATGTGTTTTTTCTTCAGTCAGTGCTCGCTTGCGCGTGCACGGACCATTTGTAGTTTCTATGATTGACCTAGACTGCGTAGCTATAAACTTTATGATGAATTGCGGTTGGAGTTGATCTAATCTGTGCAGCCATAGACCTTGTACTAATTTTGACGATTCTATCTGAGCTCACTGGCGCACGTGCATATTACTCTTGGAGTTCTGAGTTGTTGGAGGCAGGGATTCGTTTCGTCTGAGTCCTTATCTTACCTGAATAACTAAATTGTACCTTTACTTAACTAGACCACGTAGCTGCAAACGTGTAGCCGTAGCTGTCCGTGTAGCCGTAAAGCTTGTACCAGTCCCAACGATGATACATGTGCGCACTAGCGCTCGTACATATTACTCATGAAGTTCTAAATGATTGGAGGCGAGGATTCGTTCTGTCTGAGCCTTACCTGAATCAATGAAATGTACTGTGGTCGACCTGGACCAAGTTGCGGTCAAGGTCGTGTTGTGTTGCTGGCGAAGCTGACTTTGTCCTTGTAGCCGTAAACTTTGTACCAGTCCCAACAATGATACCTGCATGCCCTAGCGTGCGTGCATTTTACTCATGCAGTTCAAAATGATTGAAAGCAAAAGTCCATTTCACCTAAGTGTTTTTCATATGCCCACCAGCGTGCGTCAGACATTGCTAAATTTTTTATATGTTTCTTACTTCAGCAGGTTTTTTTCATCGCACACGGAGGCGTGCGAGCCTACTGGAATCCATGATCATCGAGTCCTACGGGGGAGCCCATCATAACTCGCATTGAAGCTCTGGTGGAATTGAGGATCGAATAAAAAAAAATCCTGTGGGGCAAACGGGTTCTCGAATATGTAAACAGTGTTCCTGCCCTTGGAACAGCATACTGTCAGTCTACGGGAATTAGGCACTTATGTTCAATTTGAATTTATTAAAATTTTAGGCCCAGTCGTTGCTTCTGCTATCGACCTGTCTCTAAAGTATTTCCTACAGGTGTGTATTATTAGACCCCTTGTAGTGGAGGTAAGAAGGTATAATTGTTGATCGAACTACAACGGGAATACTTTAATATCCTTCAATAATTACTACACTCAAACTAAACAAAGACGCACTTCTTATCGAGTGATCCCTACGGGGAAGCACTCAATGACTACACTTGGAGCTCCCTTGGGAAACAGAAGGCACACTACATCATGCGCATCAAATATTTTTTGTTCAATTATACCGAGCATTGCACGCTAAATTTTGCTCGCTGGCAGTACTCTTCTAATTTGAATAAATTTACGATCGTATATGAACTATCAAATTTTAGAGGGAAATCTTATCCACATGTGTCCCTATTCGACATAATCACCACTCAGCTCCACCGTCAACCACCATAAAAAAAATATTAGGTGAAATTCCGAAGATCTCTGTAAATATGGAAAAATGTTTCATTCACG
This sequence comes from Gammarus roeselii, assembly GCA_016164225.1. Lineage (NCBI taxonomy): Eukaryota > Metazoa > Arthropoda > Malacostraca > Amphipoda > Gammaridae > Gammarus > Gammarus roeselii. The sequence continues at coordinate 4,831 of SDVV010025599.1, read as the reverse complement.
ACATTTTTTGTACATAATTTTCATATTCCCTATGAAGCATCAGGGGTTAGTTCCCCAATGTTACTCAATATAACCCCAGCCAATATACTGCAAAACGGCTATCTTGCAGCGTGTGATCGGGCAATAACCGCTGAGTTAGACGTCTGATTGCAACCTCGCTGGCCTGTTTAACAGTTATTCCTCTGTCATCACTGTCTGATGACAAGCTTATATAGTTAACATGTATATGCAAACATGGTAATATTAACAATAATCTCTTGCTATGTAAAATCAAATAACAGATGTACTTGAGTCACCGCTTCTGCATCGCCTAACATGAGGATAAAATGCAGGAAAAGTTGGTTCAACCGTTCAATCAACCAGCTAAAGACTGGAGACAAAACTTTCTCCTGATGATCCTCTTTTCTCTCCACCTAAGTCGTATAAATCGTTTGTTACTAAGTCTAAGCCAATTTTCAGATTTTTCTAAAAAGATCTTCACTCTACAGATGCAGACTGCAGCCATGATAGGAAAAACATGGAAAACTAGCTGGCGGATAAATCCCTCATAGATGTTTGTGCGTTAAAATCAGCAAATTCGTATCCGCCGCAATTTCAGATCGTTGAAATTTCCCAACAGATATGCACGGCAGCAGGCATTGTGCGTTAAAATTTCTGAGGTTAGCTCCTTTGTATGTTGACTGCATTAAAATATCATAACGGTGATGAGTGATCCAATGTATGTTTTGATGGGTGGAAACTTGTTACGGTTTTTGCGTGACAAAATTTGAAATTTACTTCAGAAGAATGAAATCAAAGCCAAGTTGGCCAAGAACAATCAAACAATGAATGGTCAAAGCTTCAACAGACTAGACACTTCCAACAAGAATGAGTAATTTATTCAACCAGGCAATCACTATTGATTTCTTATAAAAATGCATAATGGTTGGTCAACACACTTGCCCTTTTGCAGGCGAGTTTTTGCTTTACTTCTTACTCCCCCTACCTTCTACTGAATCACTGCTGTTGGAGTTTCATGATTACTTTGATGTGTGAGGTTGCCTTTCTTGCAGTAGTCCTTTGGTCTGGTGATCGCTTGTGCAACATGCAAAATAACACACCTGCGTTGTGCCACCTATGATTTTTCCTTGTCTTGGAATGTGTGTTCTGTGAACATTTGCTGTGGGCATAAGCATATAGGACAAGTTACTAGTGTAGGGTTTGGGAACAGATCTGCATGTACGCGTACCAGTATTCTGCCCTGCCTGCGATGAACGGCAATCCGTAACTGTTATGATTAACCTAATGAAAAACATCCTTCCAACTCTGAAATGAGGAACAAATGCTTATGATCATCTTTATCTATTGACTTGTTACTGAATATGACCACAAAACTACACTCTGGATTTGCCACCTGGCTTGAACAATGCGGCAATTGGTGCTGAGGTGAACGCATCAGCATAACAATAATGCATCTGTTGTCCAGTGCTTATTTGGAACCCGAAGCTAACAGCAACATTGATATATGCAGACTGATGATCCCGCACCCCAACTAGGGAGGTATTTTATTGACACTTTTATGCTCCATAGTTATTTTACTCCTACTATTTGACAAACAAACTAATAGCCTTCAAGCTCCAAGATTTCTTTGCCTTTATATTGACAACGCTGTTAGCTCTCGGTTCAAAAGGCATTCAAAATAAGTACTGGACAGCAGTTGCGTTATTGCTATGATGATGCATTTACCTCAGCTTCGATTGCGGCATCATTTCCATAAATAAGGAATGATCAGTGGCAATTACAGATATGTGGTGTGTCATCTAATTGGGTGAAGTTAACAAGAAACATCAATAGTTTGTAGCAGAATAACTTTCAATTCACAGTTATGCGTTCAATTTAGTGTGTATTTAATATGTAATTGGTGGATGTCAGTCTAATATGGCAAACATTCTTACACCATAGCGTTGACCGAGATGACTCCCCGCATTTTGCACATACTTTTAAATAACTCAAAAAGTATGCAGCCAAGAAACTTCGTATTTACGGTGTGTATAGCTACTATTATGACCATAGAGCACCATAAGTTTCAACCTTCCAGCATTAACCAAAAAAAAGTTATTCATGAAAAACCGTGCGGTGAGCTACGTCCCCTAATCGGGGGTGACTCCCCGCACCAAACGGGGTGACTCCCCGCACCCCCCATATATCAATAATTGAAAGTCAAATTCCAAGTTTGAGAGTACCAATAGATAGAGCAAGCTCATATTAGTATATATCAGTTGCTTAAAATATGTTGTTATGTGGGTGCCTGCACTTCTTGACCCGGCGACCCCACTACCGCTCGAAGTCAGGATGGTCACAGAGGCGGCAGGTCGTCCAGGCCAGTATAGGCTTGGTGGGTCTACCGGGGGTACAGGACCACACAACAACTCTCAAAACGCCACACACCAGGTTCCAATATAAATAGGTTAAAAACCAGACTGATATTCACCACATTATATTCATTAAAACTCACAGTTCGGAAAAGCACTTCAAGGCTACACTTTGAATACAGGGTTCACCGCGCTAGTAACGCACACAATATTCAGTCACTGGCGGTACCAAATCATAACAGAAGAGCGGTATGGCAAACATAGAGTGACGGAGCAATGAAGGAAATAAGTTAGGAGCGACGGGAGGAGCCGCCAGAGGCATGGGCTGATCTCTTTCGGGGACGGCTCTAGATCAACTGCCGGTTCACCCACAAGTGCATCTCTATATAGCCAACTGGCCACGCCCCTCCCATCATGAAAATAGAATAAATAATTAATATAATCAATATCGCCAAAAATAAATGAAATGAACAATGATAATTAATAAAACCTGAAGTGCAATATAAATAATGAGTAATAATCATTATTTGGGCTCTAATTGAGAATTTAACTGAAATTGCTTAGGGGGACTGGAACCCCTTCATGTGAGACAATGGCCCCAACATTGTGGTGGAAAAATCACCAGTCTGCTTTTCCAAACCAGACATCACAGAGGGAGGAGCCGGTAAGTCAGTGGGGCTGAATACAGACAACCTTGTATAAATAAAACACGGCCTCAGCCCCCACAGTTACGTTAAATATCAAGTCTGACAGGTCTTTTTTATGCTCGCCATTTGCTGCCGTCATGCTTGACTGTCAAAGGAATGATTTTTTTTGTCGATTTCACAGCATTAAATAAAGATTTTCTTCAAAAATTGCAATCTAACTTTACTGGAAGTCCTTTCTCCACATCCTGAACTAATTATGACCCTAAAGTATTAGTAAATTAGGAAATATTACAATAAAACAATCTCCTTAATAATACGATAAAATAGGTTAAAACATTATTTCTTCAACTCAATAGCAAACTTATTGCATTAACATGAATACAAGTCATGCTATGTAAGGTATTGTTATTTAGATATGAAAATATGATGGACCATGGGCACCATGTGTTATAAACATTGGGTCATTATAAAATAAGTTACGCATTTTGAAATTAGCTGTGGTATCATTATTGTGAGCCATTTACTTCCAGATGTCTTTACATGTCTGTAGAATTGCATTTAATTACTTTTCATTGAAGAAAAACAAATATATTTAATAACAAAATAGGTGCGGGGAGTCACCCCCGATTTTTTTTCACCTGGGGTGACTCCCGGCAGTTGTATATTTGTATATATCTACAAAAGTTTACATTTCTCTTCAAAATTCTTCATACGCAACAAACTACAACATATTCCGAGTATCACCACCAAATTTGGCTCTAATCAAATGAAAACTCTAGCCACAGCATCAAAGTTTGCGGAACGTCAAATTTTCCAAACCAAAATTTTCGGGAACCTGAAAAACACACCTTCACTTTGGCGATTTTTCATAAATTCTCTGCGCGCATCGAATTTCTACAAGTAGCTGATACTTACTAACAAAGACCTGCTCTTTCAAGTCCCGTTGTCAAATATTGTGATTTCCGATGTTTTGGTGCCCAAAAGGGGGGTGCGGGGAGTCACCCTGGGTTTTTGACTGCGGGGAGTCACCCTGGTTGACGCTATTGTGTACCAGATTGCACCATTGGGCAGGGGGTTACAAACATTACTAAGAACCAAACACTATTAAGAACCAAACCAGCCCGTGCGCCTCAGAAGCTGAGATCGGCATATCTAGACCTTTGCGTGCGCTTGCAGAGAATGTTCGTAGAATTACGTGCGCTACTGGCAAAGACACTGACAAATATATACAAAACGGAGAGCTTGAGATGCAAGCGTTGCGTAACAGACTGCAGAATTACATGTGTGTAGTGTTTGAGATGACCGCACACCAGATTGCACAATTGGGCACGGGGTTGAGAACAGTACGTGCGTTTTCATCGCAGAATATTAAGAACTAAACCAGCCGTGCTCCTCAGAAGCTGAGATCGGCATATCTAGACATTTGCGTGCGCTCACAGAGTATGTTTGTAGAGTTACGTGCGCTACTGCCAAAGTCACTGACAAAGATATACAAAACGGAGAGCTCAAGTTGCAAGCGCCGCGTAGCAGACAGCAGAATTACATGTGTGTAGAGTTTGAGATTGTGGGGGCTGAGGCCGTGCGTTATTTAAACAAGATTGTCTGTATTCAGCCCCACTGACTTACCGGCTCCTCCCTCTGTGGTGTCTGGTTTGGAAAAGCAGACTGTTGATTTTTCCACCACAATGTTGGAGCCATTGTCTCACATGAGGGGGTTCCAGTAATCTTGAGCAATTTCAGTTGAATTCTCTATTAGAACCCCAATAATGATTATTACTAATTATTTATATTTCACTTCAGGTTTTATTAATTATCATTGTTCATTTCACTTAT
>SDVV010025598.1:0-12393 GCA_016164225.1 Gammarus roeselii | reverse complement strand
CGCTGATTGTACGCAAGTTCAAAATGGCCACTAACGAGTCTCATAATTTGGAGGTCAGTAAGACCATCGTTCATCGTGCCCTGCTCAAGATAACCAGATTGGAGCATAACTTGCCTCACAGACAATCTGCACAAGTTACATACATAAATTAAAATAATTTCAGAAACTAGACTTGTTTAGGACACTCATCTTTACCAGAGCTGCTGGGTAACTACGTTACCCCAGAAGCAAGAACATCGGTAGCCAATCTGTCCACAGACAGTCAGCATCAAAGCATTGAATTTTCAATATCTAGAGTACAGTAATAATGATGCCATGATTACTTCAACCATGACATGGGTGGATAAAAAAAATATTTTGGAGAAAAACTTCAACTTCGTGGTTAAGGCAATTAGGATTGTTATGAATTAAACCTGGTCTTCAGTAACCCGGTGTGAGGCATAGATGCTCTTATTTGCACCTTTACGGCCACCAGAAAGACTTCCGCTGAGCAGGTCACTGTTCCAACGAGGTGGTAAGTGTTTACAGAGTCGTGTAATGAATTTCCGGAGCACATCTCTGGGCAAGATGGATCTTTGCCCTTACGGTTCACACAAGACAATAAAGGTGCAATCGATAGCATATAAAGCTAGAGAGAGTGAAGCAAGCGTTCGTTAAAACACTATACTATAGTGACTAAACCATTACTTGGATCATACGCACATAAGACGTATGCATTGCATATTTTTGGAATGCGTTTCTAAGCATAAGGACATAGACAACAAACGTCAAAGCTTAAATGTACCCGGGAAGAGTTAGCGGGGTGCTTGCTAATGTTATGTGCCGTTCACAATGATGTGTTTACTAGCTAAATTTCATCACTTATGGACTTTATATAAACCACTCCTAATGCACTCTCTGCTAGAAGTCTAAAATGTCAGAGTTTACCATAATTTTATTGAAACAAGTTACCGAATGCATTTACAACAGTTTGGGCTACGTTTCACTCAGTATATGTTTATTACCATTGGAATTTTCCCATCACATTCGGAAAAAATGAGGATGAAGGTAACTACACTTATTGCATGCCGCTGCTTGGAGGGTAAAAATCTTGGGGTTGGACTTTGACATGTTGGGTGGGTTTATCTGTAAAATCTATCATTATATAATAAGCATTCAAAACAACTTCCAAAGAGACATTGTGAAGAAACCTTCCTAAGCTGAAAGCCTTGAGAGGGTTTGGTATGTTATGTGCTGGCAAAATAACAATAAACAACAAACTCGTAATTTTACGGTGTTCAATCAAGTCTGGTCTGAAGATAAGATTGGATTACATTATAATCGAGGGACCTTCTCCACCGGGGATGATGTGAAGGGTTAAAAGTTTGCGAGGTCCATCACCGGAGCTCGGACGCAGATGGTCTGAAGAGTCTCAAAGAACAGGTCATGTGGTATTTAGTTTGGCAAACTGTTATGAAATAGCTCTATACTATATTCTTTGATTGTAGGTCTTTCAGTGTACTATTGCAGGCAGCAAGAATTGGTATAATTTTTCGTTCAATTTGGTTATCCGTTTCTAAAAATCATAATTATTAATTATTTTTCAGTGTGTAGAAATTCAAACAAAAACACGTACACCACGTAAATAGACTAAAAAATCAAAACTAAAACTATAACCACAACATACTTCTAAAGCATATAGGTAGGCTCTGAAATAAAAACATATATTTACAAACTTAATGAGGAGCTGCTGCTGCTGCTGCTGCTGCTGCTGCTCGTATCAGCCGTGGCACAAACCGAAACCAACGATGAAAAAGCTGCTTCGAATGTGGGAAAATGTCGGGAGTAGAGTTTTGTGTAAGGCTGCCCTAACGACGTTCATTTAGACTAGCAGGCTGCACGCTACTAAGGACATAAATGCATAAATCACCCAGTAACGTCTTTAGCTGAAGTTGCTTGTGTATTCCACACATGAAGTGAAAACCTACTTTTTAATTTACGTCACGTGTTGCAAGAGTTTAATTCAAACAAGATGAGCGATACAGCGTGAGGATTTGCTAAACAAAATTAAAGAGAAAATTACCAATATTAATTATTCAATTGGTTATTCATTCTGGTTACCTAGTACATGTTTATTTGTTAACCTATTTAACAGCAAATCACAGCGTCTTACACATTATTACCTTATCATTACTCGCCTTATATTACTTGGAGCACCTGCGCTTCGAGCGAGGACTTCACCCCTAGATGACGGCACACTCCGCGTAGCCAGCATTGGTGTCGAAGCTCCGACACGGCACGGCCAGTTGCCACGAGTCAACATCCGGTGTTGTTTCAAACTAACCTTATTGCGCATAGTCAGCAAACTTTGTTTAGAGATATACCATCATGGCGACGTGTGGCAACACCTGACAACTACTCGGGCTTGAGCTGGAGTGACGTCCGGACCTCGGCAGCCTGTTACAAGAATTAGCACATTCGGCTGCATTTTTTCAAGTGCGCACAAGGCAGACGAGGAAACGATGACCAAATTGATACAAATTCCAATAACTTTTTTGGTGTTGCACGACATCTTCCTAAAACCAATTCCTTCCTATTGTATTTATTAGTTATAATATTACGTAGAAAAGCTTCCCGCTACTTTCTTTCTAAAGTATAGTATTTCACACCGTGAGATCCAGAACACTTCACTAAACATCCAACTTCGTTCCAACAGGCCTCATTTAATGTGATCTAAACACAGATTTTCTTGAAGCAAGCAAGGTAATAGAAAGTAGTACTATACGCAATCTTATGTAGAAGTTTCTCAGCATGTAAACAGTGTTCTTTGAGGAGATGGGTTTGTTGCCGACGATTTCGTCAGCAGATAAGAAACCCAAGATAATTCATCATAATGATTTTTAATTATATAACAGATAAATGTTAGTATATATCAAGCAGCTATGCAAGCAATATCAAACTGATTAAAACAGAAAAATCTGTTGAAAAATAAAAATGTAAACCTATGTTATAGATGTTCAGCCAACTCTCGCGTGCGACTGCACTTCAGGCGATCAACCTCGTTTGTTGTGGACCTTATTGCAATTGGTACCTTTCTTTGTAATCGAATTATAAACGCCTCAATTCGAACTGTTACCTATAAAGTATTGTGTAGCGTACCATGGACAAGTAATCTCCTCTGGCATGTGACATGTTTGAACGAAATAATAATGAATACAGAATAGTTCATGTATTCTTTTTTCTCCAAAGGAATGAAAAGAAAGATAACGATTTCCTAAGTTCATACCATTGCTGACAGCACAGAGCCAGTTTATAAGGCTTAGTTCTTATCGAAACTAAACCGTTAATTTACTGGAAGTGATATTTTCCTAATGAAACTGATAAATGAACAAAAAATAAAATACTTTTCTTTCTAGTTGATCACTTAGTGCAAGTTCTATTTGCCAAATAGAACTGATAAGTGATCATTAAGTCTGCAATCGATTTCAGTTTGGAACGTCAATAATAAAACGTCCGCAATTCCATTCATAGCGTTAGGTTTTCGTACGCGTTCACGTGCAAATCCAAGTGAACAGATGGAGACTCGTGACTTCAGGCGGTGAAAGCAAAGTAATCGGTTTAGGCACACCGGTCCTAGATGGCGGAGAACGACCAAAATCACGAAGTTATGTTTGAAGCTCTTCTTAGCTTGGATACCACAATACTCGTGGTGAAAGCAAGATTATTCAACAACTGCAACTGGATGCGGGTAGCTGGATGCAATTACCTTGCCTAAATCACCGCTAGGGTGTAGGTTTGTATGCAGCAGAACTGGGCTCACCAGCGTCGAAAGGTGGTTAATAGTATATCTGAAAAGCTGAACATATTAATTATTTCAGGTATGAAAATGCATTCAACGGGCTCCAATCAACGTCCGATAACATTCTGGAGTTGATTCAGGCCAGAGAGAAATTTCACACCGGTCGAAACATGTCAGCAAGTGAAAACAGCATGTGTTGTCCAGTAACCGAACATCCGTTATAACTCTGAGGGCTCTGCTAGTAATCGTTCTACGCAAACTGAGAAGGGATGTCTTCCTGCTTGGTTACTTAACATTGCAAACCATAGTTACCTCACACAAGGCAAACCATCGTAAGACGAGACACGGTGAACCATCGTGACATCACAAACAGTTATCAGACGGGCCTAAAGTTCCACGTGATCTGTTTCGCTCAGTTGTGAGAGAGGCATCACTCTTACAACTATCCTTCGGTAGATGCTTCTGTGCTGTGCTAGGGGGATGGCGGGGAAGCCTACGGTGCGTCTTCGGCGGGTTGAGGAGAGGTGACCCCGCTGGTGACCTGGAAAAAAATGACACAGCATAAAATTACCCGAAAGTACGAAGAAAAGGTTTCAAAATACGTTCAAGGAACGGTTTTCCGCTACCTGAAAGAAAATGAGGCTTTTCAAATTTTGTCTTGAGTAAAAATAATCAGTCACAATGCAGAACGTTGCAATCACACGAAACTGAAATTTTATACTGCAGTTACTACCTGTAAATAGGTACTTCGTGGTTACCGGGGGTGGCCATCAAGTCAGGGATAGCTGTTCCGTCGGGGATGGCCATCTAACCAGGTTTGGCTAGCCGTTCAAGGATGCCTTCCTCGTAAAGAATGGCTAGTCAGTCAGTGTTGACTAGTTATTCAAGAATGCCTTCCTCGTCGAGAATGGCTAGTCAGTCAGTGTTGACTAGCCATTCAAGGATGTCTTCCTCGTCGAGAATAGCTAGTCAGTCAGTGTTGACTAGCCATTCAAGGGTTGTTACCCAGTTAGAGATCTCCCTACAGCAGGCAGCCAGGGTTCTCCTCAAATACAACTCAAACTAACGAATTTAGATAGCAAAACAAGGCAGGATGCTGATACCATGTTAGTGATTTCTTGCTGTTGGACATGTTGCCAGAGACATAGAACACAATGCAGGATGATGATACCATGTAGTAGTGATCTCTTGCTGTTGGACATGTTGCCAGAGACATAAACAATGCAGGATGCTGATACCACGTAGAAGTGATCTCTTGCTGTTGGACATGTTGCCAGAGACATGAAACAATTACATTCGTTTATTTTCACTTCTGTTTGCAAGCATACAGTGATATCGAATTATAATTCAACAACACAACCATTAACACAAGATACACTCGAGAGGTTATACTGTACGTACAATCGGGAGAAGTCTGGCTTGTTTCAAAGATAATGTAACGCAACCCATCTATAAAATTTTGTTATGCTCTGGCCAGGTTGTAATCTATCATTTACGAAGTGCGTGTTACCTATATCCATATATATTATATACTGACCCAGCCAAGTCAGCAAAAAGAGTATGCAAGTGGACGACACAATAATAACATGGACGATGGCGACTGATTTTAATTTGGACCTAATTTCCATCAGAGCCTGAACGCGTAGATGGTGCTTTAATAACTTGAGCATTGAGACATTAGATGACGTAAGAGATTAAGTTGAACTGATTGTAAAGAAGTCGATGATTTGATTTAATTCAGAATTGCGTTCCACAATCTCACACCTTTCAACTTGATGGATTTGTTATACCGAGTGATGCCGTATTGCCATTCGCTCCTTGTTGAATGTGTAGGCTCATCGGACTGGTAGAGCAGATTGATGAGATGATCATTAGGATGGTTGAGGTGAATAGTTTAATACCTATATATTGACAGATTGATTGATAGGTCAGAAATATTGAGGATGTTGATGGATTTGAAATAGATTCCAGTGTGTTCTGGAAATGGAGTAATATTGATTGCTCTAGATGCTTTTTTTTATTATTTGTTCTCTCGCTGATTCTGGAAAGGTAGCAAACCATACTTCGATCCATCGGAAAAGTAGGGGTGGATCAAAGATGAATAAAGACTCTGGAGAATTTCTGTAAGAAAATGTTATAGCTTGTATAATATTTAAATCGATTCCAAGAGTTTAGTGCAAATGAGGTCAATACGATTTAAAGACGTTTCATCTCTGTCAAGATACATGCGAGAAATGTGATATTTTTTATGGCAATTATTGTTGAATTGCCTATTATTATTAGAGGACAGTTTGTTTTACGCCTATATGAAAATGAGATGCATTCTGTTTCGTTAACAGTGCTACAAATTTTATTCGTGTTGAACCAATCATTAACAAAAATCAGTTCACTGTTCATTTTATCTGCTCATAGTACTGTCATACTTTAAAAATGAGGCAGTTGGTGTACTGTCACCGGCAATCTGTTTTAAACATTTTTTAGGAATTGGGAAGGGCGTAAATAAAGTTTAAGAACCTTGAGGAGCTCCATGACTAGTCGTCAATTTGTTGGATTTGATGTCATGACTCAAGTTGAAGTTTCCTATTACATAGATTAGACATATCACTAGCGTACTGAACCTGCAACACCACAGTCAGCAATATCATGTAGCTACTCTGCGTAAATCTAAAGAAAAGGGAATACAATTTTAACCGAACAAACCAATCGTAAAGGAAATAAAATTGATGATGTATTGCCCGAACAGTTGATATTTGTAACTTCGAAATCCAAATTAAACCCTCAGAGTATATTATGTGTATCTGAATGCGTGTAGTTATTTGTATGCCACATTCTCAAATATTTTGCCGAATAGAGGGAGTATAGAGGAAAGTAAATCATTATTGAAAATTTTCTAGGGAATATAAATAAATTATGCCCCCAGTAGTTTTTCAGGTTATTGATTATTGATGCGCATACAAGCCCCTTGTAGTTATTGAGGTTATTGATTATTGATGTGAATACTGGCCCTTTGTAGTTATTGAGGTTATTGATTATTGATGCAAATACAGTCCAGTTATTGCGGTTATTGATTATTGATGCGAAAACAGGCCCCTTGTAGTTATTGAGGTTATTAAGGTTATTGATGCGATTACAGGCCCCTTGTAGTTATTGAGGTTTTGATTATTGATGCGAATACGGGTCCCTTGTAGTTATTGTGGTAATCGATTATTGATGTGAATACAGGCCTCTTGTAGTTATTGAGGTTATTGTAGTTATTGAGGTTATTGATTATTGATTAGAATACAGGCCCCTCGCAGTAATTGTGGTACTCGATTATTGATGCCAATACAGGCCCCTTGTAGTTATTGAGGTCATTGATTAATGATGCGAATACAGGCCCCTCGTAGTTATTGAGTTTTTTTATTATTGATGTGAATACATGCCCCTTGTAGTTATTGAGGTTATTGATTATTGATGTGAATACAGGCCCCTTGTAGTTATTGAGGTTATTGATGATTGATGCGAATAAAGAGGAAGTTGTATCGCCCACTTGTTGATAAGTAATATTAGAGTTAAACTGATATTTTGAATATCGTTCTTGCTTCTGGTTTAGTGAAGATTGAGCTTGCCTTTCATGAATTGTAATTTGTGAATAGCAGCAGTGTCATCACAGGATTCTGGTAATGTTTTGATAACATTCAGAAATAAAATATTCAACACGTTTGAGATGTTGCTATTTTTGTGAATAATGTCATTGAATAAAATACTTAATCTATTTCTTCCTATTAGTACCTGATGGACAAACAAGATCGTTAATTAATTCAGTTATTTCTAAGTTCATCTATACATTTTTGCATTTCTTGAAATTATCATGAAATATCGTTCCCTAAATTTACTGATTTGATTCCTTACGAAATTTCTTAAAGTGACAAAATAAATCCTCAGTAATTTAATTTAATTATGTAATATTAAGCAGGCCACCAGTTTTCTTGTTCGACAATGCGATATCGGTGATCCAGAGCTTCCAATATTCAGACGACCTTTCAGCATAGAAACCCTTCCATTGACATTGTGCAAATGGAAATACGGTTGGGTGTTCAGATGTCTGATAGAAGTATGCCAGAGATGGATTCATAAGTGAAAGATGCTAGTATGTTATCTATTAATGTATATGCGGGATCTACTATTCATATGGGTCAGTGATTAATGGAATTATTGAAGGGCTATTAATATAGTTGGTAATATCAGAGGGACCTAGATCAGCCGAGGAGCCGAGAAGCCTAGGTGAGCCGAGGAGCCTAGGTCAGCCGAGGAGCCTAGGTCAGCCGAGGAGCCTAGGTCAGCCGAGAGGCCTGAGTCAGCCGAGAGGCCTGGGTCAGCTGAGGGGCCTAGGTCAGCTGAGGGGCCTAGGTCAGTCAAGGGGCCTAGATCAGCCAAGGGGCCTAGATCAGCCAAGGGGCCTAGGTCAGCCAAGGGGCCTAGGTCAGCCAAGGGGCCTAGGTCAGCCAAGGGGCCTAGATCAGCCAAGGGGCCTAGATCAGCCAAGGAGCCTAGATCAGCCAAGGAGCCTAGATCAGCCAAGGGGCCTAGATCAGCCAAGGGGCCTAGATCAGCCAAGGGGCCTAGATCAGCCAAGGGGCCTAGATCAGCCAAGGGGCCTAGATCAGCCAAGGGGCCTAGATCAGCCAAGGGGCCTAGATCAGCCAAGGGGCCTAGATCAGCCAAGGGGCCTAGATCAGCCAAGGGGCCTAGATCAACCGAGCCGCCAGGATCATTCGAATTGAGGTGATTCAGATTGAAGTCACCTCTTGTAACAATATTATTTGAGGTTGATGGGTAATTGTGAATTATAAATTCTTCGGTCGGATCAATCAACCTAATACTTTCGCCCAGGCTAATTTGTTTGAAATCTCGGTAAATTTTGAGAAATAAAGATTCAACGTGAGGTAAGGGTACAGAAATGTGCAATATAGTTCCAACCGTAAGCTCATCGCAGAGAAAGATAACACCGCCGTCACGTTTCTTATCCGGTCTCAAGAAATTGTTATCCGGTCCTTAAGAAACAATTCCAGGCACTAAAGCCAATGAACAAGATTTACAAAGACTCACCTGGGATGCAGGGTTGGTTCCGTCGTTGGTGCCTTCGGGGCTCTGCAAGTCAAAGAAGAAATGAGTGAGCAGACACACCCATCAACACAACTCTCCACTTATTACTGGATCATCTCCCAGGACCCAAAGAGTGTTTCTTGCATGTCAGACTGCAGTCTTGCATCGACAATGCCCGTCGAGCTGGTGGGAACTACAAAATGTATGGTCGTTCATACCCTAAAACGAGTCCAGGTGTTGCATTTTAGCATTCACGAGACGTTCTAGGTCCCAACATAATCACAAGCTGGCTCCTTATGTGTGCTGGGACTTGAAACCGCACGTTAGGTCATTCGATGTTTATTGTAGCAACTCGGTAAGGCCAGTCAAGTGGCCACCTAATATAGATAGGTGTTGAAAAAAAATCAATACTAAGAAGGTTCTGTCATGTCACTCGGACCTCTGGCAGACACCGGGAGTCCAGCGACGGGCAGGAGCCAGTAAGGCCCAATGGAGAGGGGCCGACCACCCCTCTGCAGTGCTTAGTAAAAGATTCCTACAGCAACAAATTCAAACTTTAAAAATGCTCCCACAGCAAGACAACGCATTTACAGTCAAGGGTGACAGCTCCGGCGAGCGCCGCATCTTGAAGTTGAAAACAAGCCAGCGTGAGCTGTGCGTGACAGGCCTACACGTGCTGGAAACCGAAACTGCAGCGCAACCTCTAATACAATCACTGAACGTCTTCAACTAAACGAATTAGCAAAGAATAGACAAAAAAATAACCCGCGACGTACGCCTGTGCCTTCCGATTAAGTTCTTTTTCCGCACGCACTGGATTGCAAACCTACCTAAACGTGCTCACTAACACTGACGTCAGAACCCCGGTGAATATGAACACCCAATCTAACCTAACGCGTCAATATATTTAATGGTTTGAATCAGGGTGATGGAGATGTTAAGGAGACGCTCTGTTCGCGATATGACTATTGTTAAACATTTTGAAAAGTCAAGTAATAAATACGACATGGCATCCATATTATTCCTTGCTGATTCAAATTTTTAAATAACAAGTAGCAGTTGCATTAGGAGAAGCCTATGGCAATTGTTTGCACTAAGCTACTATTGCTTAAACGATGCTCCAAACAATTGAAGATAGCATGACTCGTTTTAGGACATCAACGACAGCAAATTCGTTGGCGCCCACCAGCTCGACAGGCATTGGTGCCATCTTTTGGTCTGATATGATGAAGCTCTATAGATTCGCCAGGGAGCCCTCCCTTTCTTATTCAAGTTGTTTTCCCCATCTGGTCGTTCCGCAGTGGAGACCTCTCCGATGGATATGTAGAACACACTGCGCAGGGGTTACAAGGGTTCTGGGTTTTGAACCGATGTCTTCTTAGGTAAGAGTATCTAATTCTGTCGGAAACAACCATTTGGTCAAGGGTAACTTCTGGGAAGGATAAATTTCAGGATGGATTTCACAAATGGGGCTTAACGAAACTGTACAGTCGCGAGAGAAAATTCGTTTATGATTAAAGATTAAATAAAAAATTAATTATCATTTTCCGGTCAATATTTGAACTCGCCGGAAATTTAATCGATAATGTCCATTAGGAAGCTTTGTCCAGGTATAATACCGGAAAAAAATTCAATATAAATTCAAGTTCCCCATGGGAAAATTGAGTGTGATTTTTCGGGTGTAGACTATAACCATAAACGAATTTTCTTTAGCTACTGTACATGCGATAACGAAAGTTAGAAATCAAACGTTATGATGGGATCGTAAGGTGACTGGTGAACAAAGTATAAAAATCAATCTTTATGATGAGAAACACATGGTCATTGCTGATCAATGATAAAAAATCATTATGATACGCTCCTACAAGGTTAAATTAGGATCGACTCGCTACCAACATGTAAATGATGGAGGCAAGGCAGTCTCAAAGTGATGACCACTTCAGTAAATTCAAAAATGATTGATAAAGCCACCACTAAAATAACATTTTCCTCCAAACTTCGAGGCGTGATATCCTGGTCGTTTCCTAGCACGCGAACTAAGCACACCATTTGCTCGTAAACTGAAGAAGACTCTCAGTATTGAAGAAAATTTTAACTATTAGTAAATTTGAATAGCTTCGTCTTTTATTGGCATTTCAACTGTGGTAAATTTATCAGGTACCACTCTTCTAAATGGATATAAGGGCGGGTAAAAAGTACAAACCAAGCAGAGTGGCACACCTCACTGTGCCATCAGTCCCATGCGCCTTACCTCTGGTCTGGAAGTGCCACACTCTGACCCCTGCATGCTGGACGGAGTCTTGCATGGTGATCTGGATTCGTTACTCTTCTGTCGGAGGTAATCTTTGTCGTCAAATATCTTCTTGTCACCTCCGCCAGGCCGGTGGGTGACGTTATTCATAGAGCCCACCTTGCTACTTGCTGACTGCTTGAAGTCCAGTTTTTGTTCTTGGATCTGGCAGCAGGGGCGGGCAAAGCAGTGCTCATAGACAGTACGTAAGGATGGTAAAGAACATACACAAGAGCTTCTTCAGTGAAAAGGGTGCCCTGAAGCAGCGGTGTCAACGAATATGTGAATATTTCTACAGCAGATACGTGTGAGGCGACAAACTACGTGGCAATTGTGGCTAAAAGGACGGTAGTCCTATGTCACACTGATGGATTCTTCGTGTACAATGGTGGTGAAAAGATAATTGCAGTAACGAGGTGAAAATGAGTAGACTCTAAAAATGTGACTTCTAGCATTTGTATGGGCGGACTGGTGATTTCAATGAGTATAACGTGCCGATGATATAACGTTCGAGCGACAAAGAATCCTTGCAAAATAAACTAGCTCGTGATCAAGGTAAAACCAAAAAGTTGAAGTAGCAATAGGAAATGTTTTAAAAATTACAACAATTGATGTGGCAGAGTAATCTTCTACAGAGATCTAGGCCGGTTTCAATTACATATTTTGTACGGTGAAAATGTAAATACGGTAATGTTTACCTGCCGAGTTGATCATCAGAGACTTGATAGAATACACGAGTTTCAACTTTCATTTGGCCGTTCTGCTCAGTTAATTTTCATGCCTCCAAATCTGCTAGTTTAATTATGATTCGTTGCATCGTAGCTTCCCTGGCCCTCAAGTCTTAGTCAAATCAAGGAGAATAAATGGCCACCAACATGGACCATACCAAGGCGATTCAAAGTGTTCGTCAACGTTCGTCAACGCAGTCTCAACTATTTCTAAAATATAGAGCTGCTAAAACCTGGAATTCTCTTACCATAGATATAAGGACTGGCAGAAGTATTGCTGCCTTTAAACGTAAACTAAAATTATACCTGTTTGAACTTGTACGTGCAGAAACTCTTGAATTGTAATTTACTTCTGCTATGCAATTTACCGTGTCAACTATTTGCGTTTCTACATTTCATCTATAGATGCTTTCATTTTGTAAATATATATATTTTCTCTCGCCTCACATGCTCAAATTTCCAATTATCTTGTTCACGTTGAAATCCGTCTATTTAGTGTACCCATCGATTAT
>SDVV010025597.1:0-12393 GCA_016164225.1 Gammarus roeselii | reverse complement strand
ACGTATATTATTTATATTTAAGTGACTTGGAGATTTCTTTTGCCTACATAACAGGTTGCAGCGTAGCTGCTACCTTATAGCATTTTTTTACCCACGACGTTTATGGGCTGGCCGTTAATCATTTATGAGAACCGTTCAGAATGTCTTACTCGGGGTCAGGTAGGCTCGAACCTACTGCCTCCAGCTCCCAATGGACGTCTGTTGTGAGGAGAGCCTGACACGCTACCCACTTGGCCACCGAGCTGGTGATGCTTATGTACATATTAGTGCAGTTGATTGAACTAAGATTAGGTAATAATATTGAAATATTATACAATCTTAGCACAATCAACTGTACTAATATTTTATAGCTACAAACAAATCCTACAATTCGTTGAAATAAAAATAAATGTTACACAGTTATGAAAGCATGTTCATGAATGGTTTATTTGAGACGAGGCAACAAACAATACATGCAATTCAAATTGAGAGGTATCTTTGCTACGTCGTTGATGCGCATATGTACACAAACGTCACAACAACTTGTAAACTAATTCTGTGTATCAAATTTTCGAAAAGTTGCATTCACGAAAAACTTTCATCATTTTTAATTTTTCTGGAGCGGGAATAATAAACGATTGGTTTCTCTATACAGTACCGTAACATCGCTAACCCTTGGCAGCTCAACTTTGCTCAGTGTGACGTTCAGCGGATGGTTCTTCGGTCACGTGACGCTCAAATTATGTTAGCAAGCGGCTCCGAGAGACACATCGAAAAATGGTGGCAATCATCCCTGAACATGGTCGGGAAAAAGGGTCCACGTGTAACGCATCAATATTGAGAAAAAGTAAAACCATTTCCAATCGTCCGCGAGCAGAGGAAGGAAATAATTCATGATAATCGCTGTGATGCATCAACAATATCACCGAGGGTCTAAGTCAAGCTAAATGTTCCTCAGAACTGGATGAAATTTATCCAAGGGCTACACTGAAATAGCAGAAAAATAAATAGTCAGTGACGCAAACTTGATATAGTTCTGAATTTCCTGCCTTTATTGTGTAGTATGCGAGGGACCGTAATCACATGTAAGCCATAACCACAAGCTATTCAAGGCGAAGGAGTTTCCGCTACACACAACAGAGAGTGTCACATCAAAATATGAAACGGCACATCTAGTTTTTGATAGATTGTGATCGTGTATGCTGCAAATATTTTGTTGAACATTCAGAGCAGTGTATGTGCAAATGTCTAGAAGCTTGCAGGTGCTGTTTGTATCGGTATCCTGTTTCGAGAAAAAGGCTAAATTTGCGAAACATATTTTTTTAATATTTCCAGTGGAATACAAAAATATCGCTCGTATGATACATGTAAGCAAAATTACTATGAATTAAAATATTATTTCATGTATTTGGACAAGATTTCACACTCAAAAGTTATTCTTTATTGAGCGATGATACAATCAAAGTTTGGTCAACATGAGTGGTTTCGAAGAAAACAATTGTCGATACATCCACATCCACACTGAGAGTAGCAGATGAACCCTTTACCACGCCTGCCTATTACGGGTACTAGGCTATTAGGGATCCCTAGATAAGAATATTACGGGGACTAGGTTATTAGGTATCCCCAGATAAGAATATTACTGGGACTAGGTTATTAGGGATCCGCAGACAGGAATGCCATCTTCAGGGTGATAGTATAAACTCCCAAAATGGCTTTATGTACAATAAATTACTAAAATAATTAGGTTGACTTTGGGCCATCTTCGTGCTGACTTTACACAGAATGTTATCTGGTCGTGAGTATTTCTGTACATTGCACAAAATGCATCTTACACTCACGAATGGCAAACTCATCTTTTGCATGGTCTGAGAAACAATGCCGCCAGCCAAGTCGAATTTCAAACGAAGAACTTATTTCATTTTTCGTAGAGCGGTCCCTGTTCTTTATGCATTGAAACGGATGACCATGATCTATGCCATGTGACTTACCACGAAATTAAACAATTAGAAGGGTTATTTAACGTGTAAAAGTGTTATCTACGTTTCGATGTTTTTAACAGTACTTACCTACACATCTAGAATCTATTTACGGGCATAGAATAGGCTCACATTAGAATTTTGTCAATATATATACATACCTACACATCTAGTATATATCCACGGGCAAAGAATAGGCTCACATTAAACTTCTGTCCATATTTATTTAGGTAGGGACGACATAAAACTACCAAAATTTGAACCTCCTCGTTCTTGTAGCTGTTTTATTCATAATACGCATCATGTTACACATAATAAACCAATACACTGAATGGAGTAAATCTTTACAAACGAAATCATAGCACCCTTTCATCAATCTCCCAGAATCCCACGTTAATGGCATGCCGTTCCTTTCAACTCTTCCTCTGGGCAACAATGCCACTGAAGACACTAAAGGAATCCTAAGAGCTCTCCTAAAACAAGAGACCAGTTATTGATGGCCAAGATGCGCAGTCAAGATACATTTTTAAAATTACTTCGTACGTCATCTGGTCAAAGTAATGAGGAATTACTTTATACGTCATATGGTCAAAGTAATGAGGAATTACTTTATACGTCATATGGTCAAAGTAATGAGGAAAAGGAGTTAAGATGCCGTACTTGACCCAAGATCGAGAAGAAGACCGTGCTAATTGAGTGTGTATCGGTTGGAGGAAAAGTCCCATTTCTTAGTATTAAATATTATACTAATGCTGGAGTGATGGCTGTCCTAATTGACCTTTTTATTAAGTTTGCGTTGAATTTGGTAGCAGGATGTCTTCACAATGTTGTACCAAAATTAGCGAATGAGTGTTTTAAAACAAAAAGGCATTGTAGAGTAAGAAACTGGAAAAGTGTCGAAGGGTAGAAGGGAAAAAAACGGAGTACATTTAATTGTAACCTCTTGCCATCAGGCGGGCTATCACCAGCGAATCCCTCCCTAAAGAATTCACACATCCATCCTCAAGTTCTCACTCAATCAGAGGTCGGAGTTAGCAGCAGGGCTCGACCTCTAGTACTGGTTTGCTTCCGTGTTCTCCCCCGTCCCGACCATCCCATCTCACAATGAGACAGTTAAATAGCTTGCAGCCAAAAGTCAGACAAAATTCCATGTGCTCCGACCCTAATCATGCGTCGTCTTAGAACAGGGGCTCCGAGCTTCATCATGCATCTTCTTGACTCAGGTGCTCCGACCCTCATCATGCGTCGTCTTAGACCAGGGGCTCCGAGTTTCATCATGCATCTTCTTGACTCAGGTGCTCAGGCCTTCAGCATGCGTCTTCTCGGCCTAGGGAATCCGACCCTCACATGCGTTTTCTTACATGAAATGGAAAAAAACTTCAACATTGTTCTTGACGAAATAGATGCAAATTTGCCAATGAGGACGAATATTCCGGAGGCCCAAATAATTCCTGGAGATGAGTGCAAGAAACAATATTACGGGCTTGGCATTAAATGTTACAAGATTAAAATAAAACTTTTTTAGCTAACAAATCAATATAACAGACCATTTTGCATTTACTGCACTCGGACTCTGTGAAACCAAATTAACAAATGAGTTACTGGACTTTTTATTAAATTTATTAGGTTACAGTATGAATACAAGCAATAACGTGAGTAATAACGGAGGCATTTGTTTATTTAGAAATGACAAACTGACTGTTGTATCGAGACCTGAACTCTTTTTCATCAGGCAAGGAACCGCGAATCTTTTCGTCGACATTCATTGTAATAGCGACGCTAAAAAAATAGGTATGGTTTACCGTAGAGCCTCTGAAATATAGGTAGAAACTTTTACTCCTGAGAATAAGGTAATTTTTAGTGGCATTGATGTAGCTCATTATAAAGTGCACGCTATGGGTGATTTCAACTTTATTCTGCTTCAATACCATAGATTGAATTCAGTAGCTGAGTATTGTAATAATTTAATTTCACATGGTTGAACCCATTAACTACCAAACCAACGCGTACAGCTGCTGGGTCTGCAACTTTCATAAATAACATTTTTACCAACATTGTTAATAGTGTAACTCGTGCAGCTGTGATCATTTCAGATGTCCCCGACCATTACCGTATTTCCTTTCAGGAACCGACTTCTCATGAGTACCGTAATCCGACTGTAATGACCTAGCGTAAATATAACGCCTATGTTATTCAAAACTTTAAGGAGGCGCTGAGAGGTTATGACTTTAATGGAATACTGTCCACAGTAAACTCAAACTATGCTTTCACGCAGTTCCATAGCATATTAATTGAACGGATCGAGGAGCATTTCTCACTCGTAACAAAAAAGATCAGTCACTAACAAACTATTGATCTGTGGATGACACATGGCTTACTTGCCTCATACAAAGAAAAGGACAGACTGTACCGTCGATACAAAAGGCATCCCTTCACTCCAGGAGATGATTATAAGCACTACACTAATGCGGTCACTGTACTGACTAATGCTGCTCATGATAAGTATATCTAAAATCTTAATGAGACCTCTCAAGGAAATAGCAAAAAAGTCTGGAATATTCTTAGTTACTTCTAGGAAAAAGTGAATAGAATAATTCGTATTCAATTACTATTTATGATGAAGTCATCACTGATACACGAGCGGCTCCACACGTTTTCAATAATTATTCCAATTGTACTTCAAAAACTTTAGGTGAATCTATCATATGAAACGACATTTCTTTTGAACATTATTTAGAGAATCCGATTCCTGAACAGCCAATCCTTAGCTCTACAGACCTGAGCGACTAAAAGTAATCATTAATAGTTCCAACAAAGTAGCGTCACAGACCATCACAGTAGCATCACTGACCATCACTGATACAACTTGAATTACTAATGTAATTAAAGCCATGTCTGAGACTATTGTAGCTACCCCAATACAATTTCGTAATGAGTAATTTGTCTTCCAGGCTTTCAGAATTACAGAGCATGCTCTATCAGAATTTACTGGAGACGTTGTGGATGGGTTTGATATTGTAAAAGTCACTGTAGCAACTTTTATGGACCTTAGCAAAGCCTTCGATTGCGTGAATCTTGAGATTTTTTCGCGAAATTACAGCATTTTGAAGTTCGTTCCATTGACATGGTTGAATGAAAAGTTATCTCCTCGTTAGAAATCACCTAGTGAGTTGAAATAAATAATCATCATCTGTCAGTACGCTAAATATAGGTGTTCCGCAGGGGTCGATCCTCCAGCCTTTGCTCTTCCTAACCTAGACTAGCGACAGATTATCATTTGCTCTTTTTGCACATAATCATACAGTTTATTCGAACGGAAAACATCTTAAAATAACAATTGCTAATATGAATAATTAATTGATTTACATTTCAAACTGGTTTACATCAAACAAACTGACGCTAAGTGTCGACATGACGCAGGTCATGATATTTTCCAGGAGGAAAATACCCATTACTAACACACAAGTCGAATTGAAAGATCACTCGGTTGCATTGGTCGGAAAAACAATGTTTCTCTGTGTAACAGTACATCAGATACTCAACTGAAAATATCACATCTCAATTGTTGCAGGAATATAATCCAAATTATCTCACGACTCCTGCAAAAAGTTTTTTATACTGCAGCCTAATTCATCCCTTTTTGACCGATTGTGTAAACGTTTGTGCTTCTACATACAAAACAAACCTAAAACCTATGATTCTTAGTCCAGAGGGAGTCATTAGAACACCATCACATGCTAACAGACGTGACCACATTTCCTCTCTTTTGTTGATATAATATTCTCCCACTGTGTCCCATCAATAACTTCTCCGCTGCGGTGTTTGCTTACAAAACTTTTAATCAATTAACTTACATTGATCACGTTTTTTTTATTATAAAAAAAATCCTAAGTATAATCTTCGTCACAATGCGTATTTGCAAATTCACCGTAACTCATCACCACAATCCCAACTACTTTTAAAATACAGAGCTGTGTAAACATGTAATTTGATTGCCATAGAAAACAGAACGAGTAACAGTATATCTGCATTAGAACGCAAACTAAAATTATACCTGATTAAACTTTTATGTGCAGGAATTCTTGAACTGTAATTCCCTTCCGCCATGCAATTTATTGTGTCAGCCATTTGTAATTCATCAATTGCATTTTATAGAGACTTTCATTCAATTTTTTCTTGCATCATATACTCAATTTCCAGTTATCTCGATAATGTAGATATCTGTTCGATTAATATACCCATCTGTTATGCAGTTTGAGCGAGTAAATTATGTAATCGACAACCTCATGTCGGACATTTTCTACACTCAGTTTTTATTATATATCGGTTAAAACAGTAAATGGGCATGATTGAATGAATGTCTGCGACCCTACTTACTGTACTTATTTACCTTCAAATCCACTAACCATTTTGACTTTTTTATCTACTTTGACATATTGAGCAATGGAGAATAGAGAATGTCCTCTCACAATGTGCATCGGTTGGAGGGATGTAGTGGTAAACTTACTTCACAACCTAAATTATAAGTTGATATTAAGTTATTCGAAATAACATACGTTGCCTTCAGCACTGCTCACGCTGACGAAGACTTGGCACGTATCATCTGTAAGTCTGATATTTCTATAATATTGTCAATATGGATTTTAAATCCTTAAATCCTACAGTCCTTTGCCCAGGGGCTCCAACCCTAATCTTGCGTCTTCTTTGCTGCGGTCCTCATCAAGCGTTTTCTTGGGTCAGGAGCACCGACACTCAACATGCGTCTATTTTGGTACGGGTGCTCCGACCCTCATCATGCGTCATCTTGGGTGCAGGGCTCCGACACTCAACATGCGTCATCTTGGGTGCAGGGCTCCGACACTCAATATGTGTCTATCTTGGTACGGGTGCTCCGACCCTCATCATGCGTCATCTTGGGTGCAGGGCTCCGATCCTCATAATGCGTCTATTTTGGTACGGGTGCTCCGACCCTCATCATGCGTCATCTTTTGTGCAGGGCTCCGACACTCATCATGCGTCTATTTTGGTATGGATGCTCCGACCCTCATCATGCGTCATCTTGGGTGCAGAGCTCCGACACTCATCATACGTCATCTTGGGCGCAGGGCTCCGACACTCATCATGCGTCATCTTGGGCGCAGGGGTCCGACCCTCATCATGCGTCTATTTTGGTGCTGGCCCTCCGACCTTCATCATGCGTCATCTTGGGCGCAGGGGTCTGACCCTTATCATGCGTCTTCTTAGATCCCCAGGATTGCTCATCGGAGCGCGTGTAATTAAGTCGCGACAAAATGCGCCAAGGAACGGAATTAAGCTCAATTCTACGGCGACAACAGATTTTCTTTAATGGCCGACGAGGACGGAAACGGAGAAACACGAGATACGGAGAAAGCTGAGGCGCAGAGCAAGAAGAGACACTGAGAAAGATGAGACACGACAAAAGCCGACACGCGGAGAGAGTCAAGGTAAGGAGAAGACGAGACGCAATACGGTCCGAAACAGGGAGAAATTGCAAATACGGAGAAAGACGGAATGCGGAGATAGACGAACCGTGAAAAATGTCGAAACTCCGACGAAAGGGATAGACACAAATAACTAAGTTTTTTGTGGTGTCAAGGCAGAGTGCTACGGGAAAGATTAGCAACGATTCACTGCTAACCCGACGATTCATTGCTGACCCAACGATTCACTGCTAACAAAACGATTCACTGCTAACCCAACGATTCACTGCTAACCCAACTATTCACTGCTAACCCAACGATTCACTGCTAACAAAACGATTCACTGCTAACCCAACGGTTTACTGCTAACCCAACGATTCAATGCTAATCCAACGATTAACTACTAACCCAACGATTCACTGTTAACCCAACGATTCACAGCGAATCCAACGATTAACTACTAACCCAACGATTCACTGCTAACTCAACCATTCACTGCTAACCAGTCACTCGGAAAGCGGCATTGTTGCCTGGCATCAGATTTATTGAAGGACAATTTCTGCTCTTTTGTCCAATTTGTTAGTCATCAGAATAATTTCCTCTCCTATTTGTTTTTTTCCTCTTTCGGATACTCAAATTTCCTCTTATCTCGTACGTACAGGATCCTGTTGAATTGTTAGCTCACTTCCGTAACCCAACGAAATGTTTGTATCGTGCGCATATGTTAGCAACCTACGGTATTATGTTAACTGTGTAGTTATTTCATTATATGAGTTACCTGGCAGTTGATGTAACTGGTTTTAACTATTTTTTCTAGTAATCAATAGTAAAAGTAATGTTTCCTTTGGTCTGGACACATTGGACAATGGAGTGTATCGAGAGTGTTCTCCGACAATTTCAATTGGGATGCGAATTTAAGATTTCCTACTACCATCACTTCAACCAAACATTCGGTATATTTAAGTAACAAATGCTGTCTACAGAACAGTGGTTATGAGGTGGCACATATCACCTGCGTATTGATGCATTTCCATAGTTTTTCAACCTATCATTGAACCTAAATAAATGATATCTCTTTAAATCCGTAAATCCTTATCAGAAACAGTTTATTTCTGAATTCCATTTGCATTAATGTTAAAATTTGAAAATTGTTTTTTTCCAGAAATATCTGAATAGCTGGCACCTTATTGAATTACTGACTGCTTTTGTTCATTAATAAGCACTTTAACATCTACTAAGAGTTTGAGTGGCTCCGAGAATGACAAGTAGTATGTAAATGTCTCTCCCCTTGGCTCAGGAGGGAAATAGTAACATTGTCGCGTAAAAGACAATTTGTTTTATGCCTCGTGTCGCATGCTCTTTTTTTGTGAGGCCAACACAAGGTTCCTGAAGTGACCCAAGTCTCGTACCGAAACATGAAATTATTGACTATGACTATGTCATGTTCATGAGACTAGGGAACACGTACTCGCACACTGTAGAGACGCGTAAGGGTGAATTACCAACTTCAGATCTAATTCGTTAACGCACTGGAAGGGTTGTTTTTCTTCATGTTGACAGCACTAAGAGCGTGAGTTACTGTCTAACTCAAAAATGTAACCTCTACTGTATAATAAACCTGACTGAAAGTCAGTTTTCCCCATCTGAATTTACAGAATTTTTGGTTGTCATCCAGTAAAAAGGGGAATGCCAACAATAAATGCTCAATGAAGGTCGTAGCGATTCAGAGTTAGTTTTGGAACAGTTAGGATTTTTTTTCTATGCTAGGAGCTGCCGTCGTGCATTTTGAATAGGATTTTAGTCGCGGGACATGACACCCTGATGAGGGAGTAGGTTAGGGTAGGCCCAGGTCTAAGACCTTGCAGTGAAACTAGTGTGGTGTTGACATGGGTATGAGGTTAAACAAGGATGGGTTAATCGTTGTTGTTAGGTGGAAATAGAGTTTGGGTAATATATTTTGGGATAGAAACAGGAAGTCAAAGTGATTATGAGGTGGAAATATGATGAGGGTAACATGGTTATGAGTTCGAAACAAAGTGTTGTTAAAAGGGTTTGAGGCGTATGAGTGAAGGATCGCTGGATGGATGTAATGTTGAGGAATGCACTTTCGGCATTCGGCAACATCAACAGTTGACAATATCGGGACTCCGCAATATCGACACTCGGCAATATCGTCACTCAACAATATCGTCTATCGGCAATATCGGCCCTCGGCCAAATCGGCCCTCGGCAATATCGGCTCTTGACAATAACAGCCCCGCGAGCATTTAAGTTTGCGAGGGAACGAAAGCCAACTCAATTTCCTTTCTGAAGAGAAATATGGTAAGGTACTTGGAAGGTAAATAGCTCTTCACTCGCCTTCTGAAGAGTTTAATGCAAGATGCTGGTTAAATGTGAGCTTCTGTCCCATGGCATGACAGCCAACTGGAGATATGAAACTCAGAGATATTCTGAATTGCGGAAGGAATAACTGATAAATATATTTCTTTGATATATCTGAAAAATTGCATGTATATAAATCCTACTTGTTATACACATTGAGAAAACAGTGGGATATAAACGTGAAATGTTCAAACTGTTCATAAACTGTTTTTTTAAGTGACCCTTAGGCCTTGAACTTACTCAAATTTTCTCCTACTTGTTCGAAAGGTTACAAAGGCTTGTTAGCACAAGTGTCGACTGGTCGCGTGGAACTTACAAGCAACATTTATATCAAAATCTGTTTACGAAAAAACACCAAATTCTGTTTACGAAAAAATGCTTGACTTGGTTGTATTCTAATATAACCGAGGCTATGTACCTGATGTGACCACTCATCGTGATTCTCAGCTATTGACATGATGCTTTACTATTCTTACCAGTCTAATCCCTCATTAACTGTGTCGTAACATGTACCACGATTACAACGTTGCCTCGTACGATGCTTTACTATTCTTACCAGTCTAATCCCTCATTAACTGTGTCGTAACATGTACCACGATTACAACGTTGCCTCGTACGATGCTTTGTTGTTCCTACCAGTTTAATCCCTCATTAACTGTGTCGTAACTCGTACCACGATTACAACTTTGCCTCGTACGATTCTTTGTTATTCCTACCAGTCTAATCACTCATTAACTGTATCGTAACTCGTACCACGATTACAACTTTGCCTCGTAGGATGCTTTAGTATTCCTACCAGTCCAATCCCTCAGTAACTGTTTCGTAACTCTTACCACAATTAGTTATTGAGTTATTCCTCGAGAACGAACGTTTGGAATATGAGGCATTAGTTATCATACTTATTAGGTCGAGAAAAATACCGGATTCACATTCCCTGAAGAAAGTTTTAGATGATCTGCAGAATTCTCTCAGCTCTGACGAGTGTTTGATTCTGCTGTTAATGATACCTCACTGCAATGCTATTGCATCTCGTCTATTTTCATCCCTCACTGGCATGGACTCTGACAAATAACCTCTGGGCGCGCTACACAATAACCTCTAGGCGGCAGGCTACACATTTACCTCCAGGCGGCACGCTAAACAATAACCTCTGGGCGGCAAGCCACAAAGTAACCTCTAGACGGCACGCTTAACAATAACCTCTAGGCGGCACGCTATACAATAACCCCTAGGCGGCACGCTACACAATAACCTCTAGACGGCATGCTAACAATAACCTCTAGGCGGCATGCTACACAATAACCTCCAGGTTGCACTCTACACAATAACCTCTAGGCGGCGAGCGACACATTAACCTCTAGGCGGCACGCTACACAATAATCTCTAGACGGCACGCTACACATTAACCTCTAGGCGGCACGCTACACAATAACCTCTAGACGGCATGCTACACAGTAACCTCTAGACGGCACGCTAAACAATAACCTCTAGGCGGCACGTTACACAGCAAACCTCTAGGCGGCACGCTACACAGTAACCTCTAGGCAGCACGCTACACAGTAACCTCTAGACGGCATGCTGAACAATAACTTCTAGGTAGCACGGTACAAAATAACCTCTAGGCGGCACGCTACACATCAACCTTTATTCGGCACGCTACACAATCATCTCTAGGCGGCGCGCTATACAGTAACCTCTAGGCAGTACGCTACACAGTAACCTCTAGGCAGCACGCTACACAGTAACCTCTAGACGGCATGCTGAACAATAACTTCTAGGTAGCACGGTACAAAATAACCCCTAGGCGGCACGCTACACATCAACCTCTATTCGGCACGCTACACAATCATCTCTAGGCGGCGCGCTGTACAATAACCTCTAGGCGGCACGCTACATAGAAACCTCTAGGCAGCACGCAACACAGTAACCTCTTGACGGCACACTAAACAATAACCCCTAGGCGGCACGCTACACAATAACCCCTAGGCGGCACGCTACACAGTAAACTCTAGACGGCACGCTATACAATAACCTCTAGGCGGCACGCTACACGCAGGAGTAACAACTCCACTAGATATGTAATTAGGGTGAAAGGAAAGTTCACCGCTACAGAAAGATGTCACAGGAACTCAGGTACTCCGGTGAAGTGGAGAGCCGCACCATAGCCGACCCAAACAATATTCCCATTCATATTTAATGAGCGTATTGTATTTCCTGTCCGTGTTATGATTGTTGTTCAAGTGCAACTACCACTTATGTCTCTCCTCATGAGATACCAATAAACCTCAGAACTCTAAAACAGAAAGGCTGAAATATTTATTCGCTTCACATAAGCCATCGCTCAGGAGCAAAGTGGCGGAATGGTCGGCATAGGATTGGTTAGGAGCACTCTGAGCTGTTTTGATGGCGGATGACAGCAGCTACGAAAACATTTTAAGATTGTGGTTAGATTTAAAGTCGAAAGAGAAATTTCTGAATCCACGAACCTCTGCATTGATAGTGTTAATAAAAGCAGTGTTTGGTTTTATACGGAGATGTAAAATATGAAAAACAGATACGGGAAATCATACGTTATTGCGATTTTTTCATAATGATGTTACATCATTATGAAA
>SDVV010025596.1:0-12393 GCA_016164225.1 Gammarus roeselii | reverse complement strand
AAAAAAAAAAAAAACAGAATAAAACCCACCTAAAAAAAATTAAAAATCCTAGATCAAGTTAAACTGTGCAAGTATTACATTAATTTGTATACAATTTACAAACAAATAGAAAAGTATTAGTAACAAGGAGAAGAAATAAGCATATTATTTTAGTATTATTAATTGTAATGCATCATACGGTTTATACCTAGTATGCTACACCTAGTAGGCTGGTATAGGAAATTAGAAATTTGTAATTATGATCATTTGATATTGAATAATCAAAAAATTGAAGACCATTTTGGGACCCTCCCCAGGCCAATCTAATATCAACAATAAACTAAATCAGTCATGTGACTTATTGAATCATGACTCATGTCACTCATCATATGAGTGAGCCCTTACTTGGTTTGGGCGGGCTATTTGAAAATCCAGTTTATAAGGGAGTTTCACACAGCCGTAACTTTTTCATTATAATAGCTTCAAGTAATCTGGGGATACAGTCAAGTTAAGTACAAACCTTGATTTTTCCAATCATGCAATCAGATTTTGAATCCCACTGCCAACTACGTGTGAAATTTTGTGTTGAAAAAAAAAATGCATTTTCTCATGCAAAATCTTTCTTTTTTATATTTCTGGTCTAAAGTTGATTTTTTTTTCATCAAAATCTATTTTTTTCTCTAATTTTCTATCAAAATGGTCTTAGAGTAATTTTTGATCAGATGCTTAGTTTTAGGTCAATATGAAAACTCAGCTGTGTTACTGTGCTGGTTCGATCAAGCCAGGATGGACAAAGTAAGAGTGGCACTATATTTATAGCCATATAGCCCCTTCCCCAGGCATCCCATTTCTGAGAGATAGCGTCAACCGGGGTGACTCCCTGCATTTTGCGCATACTTTGAAAACCTTAAAAAAGTACGCGGCCGAGAAACTTCGTATTTACGGTGTGTATAGCTACTATAATGATCATGAAGCACCATATGTATCAACATTCAATCATCAACTAAAATTTTTTTTTACAAAAAACAGTGCGGTGAGCTATGGCCCCTAATTGGTAGAGACTTCCCACACCCATTTATCAAAAATTGAAACGCAAATTAAAAGTTTGAGAGTACCAATCAAAAGAGCATGCCTATATTAGTATATATCAGCTGCCTAAAATAAAATGTGAAGTAAAATATTACGTCTGTCACAGGTGTTTTAGATGCTCGTCTTTTGCTGACGTCATACCTGATTTTCGAAGGATTTTTTCCCAATTTTGCCGCGGGAAACGAAGTTTTTCCTCAATAATTGCAATCTGACTTCACTGGAAGTCATTTTCTACACATCCTAAACTAATTATGACCCTAAAGTATCAGTAAATGAGCAAATATTAGAAGAAAAAAAACTATCTTTATAATAATATGATAGAACATGTACAAATGTATTTCCTCAATTCTATAGCAAACTTTTAGCATAAACATGAATACAAGTCATGCTAGGTAAGGTATTGTTATCTTGATATGGAAATGTGATAAAAAATATTGTTCTTGGGCATTAAACATAAGGATAACACTCAGGCCTAGACTTGTCACCATGTGTTTTAAACATTGGGTCATTATAAAATTAGTTACGCATTTTGAAATTAGCTGTGGTGTCATTATGGTGGGTCATTTACTTCCAGATGTCATTATATGTGCAAAAAATTGCATTTAACTACTTTTCATTGAAGAAAAACAGAGATATTTAATACCAGAATAGGTGTGAGGAGCCACCCCCCATCGTTTATTCACCTGGGGCGACTCCCCGTAGATGTATATTTGTTTATATCTACAAAAAGTTCACATTTCTTTCCAAAATCCTTCCTATGCAACAAACTACATCATATTCCAAATATCACTATCAAGTTTGGTTTTAATCCAATGGGAACTCTAGACACAGCATCAAAGTTTGCAGAACGTCGATTTTTCCAAACCAAAATCATCAGGGACCTGAAAAACATATCTCCACTTTGGCGATTTTTCATAAATTCCCTGCTTGTATCGAATTTCTATAAGTAGCTGATACTTACTAACAAAGACCTGCTCTTTCAAGCCCCGTAGTCAAACGGTGACATTTTCTACGTCTTGGTGCCCAAAAGGGGGGTGCGGGCAGTCACCCCGCGTTTCCGACCGCGAGGAGTCACCCTGGTCGATGCTACATGTAGATACATTTCTCTCACCAAGACCTTTAATTTCATACTATGCTAAACATTAGGATTGAAACAAAATCAGAGCAAGAAGCATTTTGTGACTTGATCAATGCCAACAATCAAGTAAGGGTTAGTAAACAAATAGATCACAAATGGCAAAATTATAACAATCAAATACCATTATCAAATATTCATTCAACTTTGTAAAAGCCAGTCTCAATGACCAACAGGCCTGGCCCCTATTACTATTTGGTCCAGTGCACTAGGAAGCCTTGACATTTCAATCTAATTCATTACTATTTGGCTCTAAAAGTCCGAACATATCACAATTTAATCCAATTTCCACACTATAACGTTTTTTTTCCCCCACCATGCTATCCTTGGCACATAACCCCACTTCTAGACAGTTTCCGCTGCTCAGGAATCGTCTGCAGTTAGTGAAAAGGGTGAGAGGTGCCAAGGTGAATCCTCCGCTATCCAAGGTCCTGTGGTGGGTGCCGTCCATATGTGTGATGCGGCCTGGAAGTGGGAGACCTGTGTTCTGACACAGCTCTGTATTTGCCAAACCTGGAATTGAATTCAGAGGACCCCAGGGTCTGGGTGGCTATTTATAGGGAATGAAGCTTGTAGGGGTGCTGCAACACAGCCCCAGAGGTGATACTCTTTTCTTTAGTGTTATATAAATCAAAATTAACAATCAATGTCAGTTATTATTAAAAATTGCCATCACTAACAACATTTCACATATCTCCTGACCATACGACTGATGATAATGCATAAATTTGCACTTCCACTCCGTTGTCTGTTCCATGAATGTTGCAGCAAACTTGTTTACCAAACATGTGACATCTGTGTTGGTTTTCATCTATTGTCAGAATGCATTTACTAATGTTAAATTGTTGTTCAAACCATGCAGGGAGTAATTTAATATTGCTGTTTAGTTTTTATTGCTTTCATACTAAACACTGATGCACTTCATCTTTACTAATATTACACGTTGTTTTGTAAATTGATAAATTTCTTGTTATCCTGCCAAAATCTGCAATATTGGTTTTAGTCTATTTCTCTTATTAACAGCTGACTATCGACAATCGGGACTGTCCGGTCAAAGAAATTAGCAACTAGTTCTTCAATGACGGTGATGTGCAGTGGTTAGTAATCTTGGTGTCAACTTGAATTGATATGCTTTGGAGGAAAACGCATGCATAAAATTGTAGCACAACAAATAGTTTGGCAATTTGTTCACGTGCAATGTACTGTTTGTGCGTGTGATATTCTGGCAAGGTGTCTTCAGGCCCGCTTCATCTCAAGATTTCACATGCGCATCAAATATTTTTCATCAATGTTTGCATGCGCTGCCAGCCAAATTGTGCAAACTGGTCTGCAGATTCATCTTCAGTATCCTTGGCGTGTAACCCCACTTCTGGACAGCCTCCGCTGTTCAAGAACAGTCTCCAGTCAATGAAAAGGGTGAGAGGTGCCAAGGTGAATCATTTGCTATCCAAGGTCCTGGGGTGGGTGCTGCCCATGTTTGTGATGTGGCCTGGAAGTGGGAGACCTGTGGTCTGACACAGCTCTGCATTTGATAAACCCGGAATTGAACCCAGAGGACACCCAGGATCTGGGTGACTGTTTGTGTTTTTAGGGAGTGAAGCCTGTAGGGGTGCTGCAGCACAGCCCGAGAGGTACCAAAGGGTGGAAAAGCCAGTAACGAGTGCCAGCCAGAGAGCAGCACGCCCAAGGTGCCTGGTTTTAGTTTATAGCTGAGATGAGCCTGGTCTCAGTGGACATAAAACCTGGGTTGGTGTGTGCAGAGTTGAAATTGGTTTGGCAGGCTCTATGACCTTGCCACTTGAACCAGCTTGGATGGCATTTGCCATTGCTTACAACAAGGCTGTTAGCTTGCGATTCAAAAGGTGTTCAAATGAGTACTGGACAGCAGATGCATTATTGCTATGATGCGTTCACCTCAGGTTGAATTAGGGTATTATTACCACAAAGAATAAATTATTGATTTCAGTTACAGATATATGGCGTTGTTGAAGTACACCGGCCCGGTTACAATGCAGTTCACCAGAAATCTATTTCAGGGCCTGTCTCACAAACCGATCAAGATCAGCCACCAAGAGCAGGAGGAAAAGACACCAATCCACAAGTTTACTGTAGATTAGTTTATTCACAAACCAAGGTGCACAGGTTACATCATCAATGTAAAAGTATACTGTTACAATTTTGAAGCTCCGTGAACAGGCCTAAGCCAAATCCATTGCTAACTATGGGAAATGACATCAGAAATAACTAAGTCACACTGAGCTGAAAATAAAAAAGATATCAAGTAGGCAAGTAACAATATTTATTTAGTCAACTTTGATGAATTTGGAGACATGAAGCGATAAATAAAGGAAGTTGTTTGTTTGAGTTTGTTTCCAATTGACTTATGAATCACAGTTATCCATTTGGTGCAGTCTATTTCCTTGTCAGGTAATCTCTCTCTGAACATTGCCAAATGTGTCTTCATGCGTTTTTACAGAGGTAGTCTTGAATTTGAGCAGCTTGATGATGAAATTGCTTATAATTTGAATGATGTGGCACTTGAGCTTGTTGATTCCTGCAGGGACTTGGGAGTGCTTGTTGACTCGAAGTTGTGATTTCACCTCCATGTGAAGAGTGTTAGAAAGGCTTCCACTCTGGCAATCAGTCTGCTCCGTTCTACCATCAATAGGAGTTCTGTTTTCATGATGTCTTTCTTAGTAACTCATATAGCACCAACCGGGTTGACTCACGCGGTCGGAAAAATGGGGTTACTTCCCACACCCCTCTTTTGGGCACCAAGACGTCAAAAAAGTCACCATTTGACTACGGGGTTTGAAAGAGCAGGTCTTTGTTGGTAAGTATCAGCTACTCATAGAAATTCAATATGCGCACAGAATTTATGAAAAATCGCCTAAGCAAAGGTGTGTCTTTCAGGTCCTTGATAGTTTTGGTTTGGAAAAATCAACGTTCTGCAAACTTTGATGCTCTGTCTACAGTTCCCATTGGATTAGGACCAAATTTGGTGGCGATACTTTGAATATGGTGTAGTTCATTGCATAGGAAGGATTTGGGAAAGAAATGTAAACTTTTGTAGATATATATATATTCAATTATACAACGGCGGGGTTGCCCCAGGTGAAAAAACAATCAGGGGTGATTCCCCGCACCTATTTTGTTATTAAATATCTTAGTTTTTCATCAATGAAAAGTCGTCAAATGCAATTTTTGGCACATATGACATCTGGAAGTAAATGACCCACAATAATGACACCACAGCCATTTTCAAAATGTGTAACTAATTTTATAATAATCTGATGTTTATAACACATGGTGACATGTCTAGGCCTAATTGTTAACTTGTGTTTAATGCCCAGGAACAATATTTTTCATCACATTTTCATATCAAGATAACAATAGCTTACCTAGCATGACTTGTATTCATGTTAATGCAATAAGTTTGCTATAGAATTGACGAAATACATTTTTCCATGTTCTATCATATTATTAAAAATATTGTTTCTTCGTAATATTTGTTCATTTACTGATATCTTAGGGTCCTAATTAGTTAAGGATGTGGAGAAATGACTTCCAGTAAAGTTAGATTGCAATTATTGAAGAAAAACTTTGTTTCCCAAGGCTAAATCAGGAAAAAAATCCTTTGACAGTCTGGTATAACAGCAGCAAAGACAAGCATCAAAAACATCTGTCACAGACGTGATATTTCACTTCACATTTAATTTTAAGCAACTGATAAATACTAATATAGGCATGCTCTTTGGATTGGTACTCTCAAACTTTTAATTTGCGTTTCAATTATTGATAATGATGGGTGCGGGAAGTCACCCGTTCGGTGCGGGAAGTCACCCCCGATTGGGGACCATAGCTCGCCGCACGGTTGTTCGTAAATAACTTCTCTTTGGTTGATGATAGAATGTTAAAACTTATGGTGCTTCATGATCATTATAGTAGCTATACACACTGTAAATACAAAGTTTCTCAGCTGCGTACTTAATGAGTTATTTTAGAGTACGCTAGTATACGTATAATCTAGGGAGTCACCCCCTCTCATCCAGTTTGCACAATTTGGCAGGCAGCGCACGCAAACATAGATAAGAAATATGTGATGCGCACATGAAATCTTGAGGTGAAGCGCATGTGAAGACACCTTTCAAAATATCGCACGTAAACAATTTTTCAAAAATATTTGTTGAGCTAAAATTTCATGCACGCATTTTCCTCCATAGCATATTAATTCAAGCTGACACCAAGATTCCTAACCACTGCACATCAATATCATTGAAGAACTACTCATTTCTGTGACCTAACAGTCCGGATCGTCATCGGTTACTGAGAGAAACAAACAAAAACCAATATCGCATTTTTCTGGCGGAAGAATAAAAAATAGATGATTCACAATACAGCGGGCAATATTGGTCAAGACAAAGCGCATCAGCGTTTGGTATGAATGTAAAATATGCTAAACTGTAATATTGAATTACGCCCTGCATGGTTTGAATGACAATTTAACATTACTGCATTTTGACAATAGATGAAAAAGAACACAGACGTCACACACGTTGTGTAAACAAGTTTGCTGCAACATTCATGGAAAAGACAGCGGAGTGGAGGTGCAAAATTAAGCATTGTTAGTAATGGCAATTTTTAATAAGAACTGACAGGTATTGTTAATTATCATTTATAACTACCATAAGAAAGAGTTTCATCTAAATTTTACATTCTGTTTTGTATGACGCTTGGTTGTTGAAAGACGCTTACCTCTATGTGCGGTCATCTCAAACTCTACACACATGTAATTCTGAAGTCTGTTTCGCGGTGCTCGCACCTCTAGCTCTCTGTTTTGTATATGTCAGTGGCGCACGTAACTCTACAAACCTACTCTGCGAGCGCACACAAAGGTCTAGATATGCCGATCTCAGCTTTGAAGGCGCAGGGCTGGTTTGGCTATTAATATTCGTCAATGAAAACACATGTAATGTTCTCAACCATGTGCCCAATTGTGCAATCTGGCCTCTCAAACTATCAAAATTGCAATATCTGTATTAATAAGCCAACATAAGAAGTTAAATATCATTTATTAAAAAAGGTCTGAACATTGATACTGTAGTGTTTGCTGATTAATCAGGTATTTGATCAATTAATATTTTATGCATATCATAGTATTTTTTTGTATAATTTTTCAGTAAGAAATTAACTTGAAAACTAATTTTGGAATGTTGTAACCAACTGAATTGCAACATTGTTAGTTACCTGAAGCACGAAGTTTAAGATTGTTCAGCTTTATTACATTGATGTTTGCTCATAATTCTGATATGCAGTGGCATTTGTGCCTCCTCTCCTACTCTGCACTTTGGTTTGTATTTGTAGGCTTCAGGCTACTAAAATGCAAATCCAAGGTGATCAAAGGAAAGCTAAAGCTGGGTTTCCAAGATTGCCTAGTCATCAGTGTTCTTCCACATTTGACAAGGTGAGGTCTATAGTTGGTTAGCTTATTTTCAGTTGTAATTTTCAATCAATTTATAACTTTTCCATCTCTAGTCTTACCAACAAATTGTTTGCAGACCTGTCCTCTTGCAGATATAAATCATGTGGCAGATAGAATTCCTATTAAATTGCCTATAATTTGTTAGTAAATTCCTCACCAATATCTTGATAATGTAGACCATACATTTCACCCGGGGCTGACTCCAATGCAACTCTAGCAAACTGGCTATTGATCTCAATGAAAAAACAATAATGGGCCCTTATAACACCTATTACAGTCTTGTAGAAACAATGTAGAACTAACACAGTAGTCCAGCCTGCAGTTCAATACTTGAAACCTAGTCAAGGTGGGAAATTATTTGCAACATTCAGCCCACAAGTTGACTACAACTCTCCTGACATGAACACAAAATAAAAAAATTATATAAAAAATGAATGTATATGATAAGAAAAATACAAGCTGTGGGTATCAAAATGTATAGATTCTTGCCAGAATCTACAACACGGTACAAACTTGACAATAGGGACCTGTAGCTAGCTCTTTAGTGATTCAACCACGTCACCTAAATACCAAAGTTCTTGCTTACCCTCCGTTATCAGAATAAGGACTAAAGTGATGTTTCCTAGGATCCCTTTGATATTCAGATAAGCCCAACATATCAGCAGACATCTTAACACTCGCCCCTGATCACTATATTACTACAGATAAACCGTTCTTTGAATGCAATGACAACACTGTTTTGCTATTAGTCGCGGAGATTGCGGATGGGTGGTTAAGAATGCACCTGGACGTCTACGCTTAATAGAACAATGAAACTCCCGAGGCTAGTGTACTTTAGCTTGGATTGATTATTCACATCGGTAGCTGTAACTAAATTGTACGACTACTTTTCAAAGCTTGGGTATCTTGTGATTTATATTGAAACAATGAGCCTTTTACTTTTTTTTTCGCCACATCGGGGTGATTTCAACTGGTCTCGAAGACCACCGGCCTGATTACGTATATTCCGAAAACAATGACGTTGACTTACTATTAGGTGTGTCAAACTACTTCAAACTCCATGACGTGTGAAAACGATTGCCAACTGAAAAAAAATCGATTCAAGCACGGCCATCTTGAGAAACTTACTTACGAAATTCTGTTAACACTTTAAATCTGTGGAATATAGTTCATTTGATAGCATGGCAGTCATTTAAATTGTCAAAATAGTTTAATTTAATTCCTGGAACGTAATAATAATTACCATCTGAAGAAATATCCACGAATAACTAGCGTTTTGATGAGGAAGATCATTTTGCCACTCTGCGTGTATGAACACTTTCTTGTATTACTACTACCTAGCGCAAACTCTCTGAGCTGGCCTTCTTCCATAAAAGCAGGTAATTGTTTGTATATAACAGCTTGGCTTCCTACCAATGTATATATTATGGTAATTCCCGTAATGGCTAAATTGCTCTGATCAGCGGTCAAATTCAGCTATTGACCTTGAACGTGCCAGCGTGGCAAATTGAATAAATTTTCTTGGTCTGACACAAGACATACGGGTCAAGAAACTGATAATTCCTAAAATATTTCTGAATCATATTCCTGAACAAAATAACATATTCTTTAACACTACCTACAACACAATAATGTGGTGGGAGTTTCAAAGTCTAGTGCATCTTTAAAGGAACACTAGATTTCACACTATTAAAATTATGTACACAATTTATAGCAATGGAATAGGGTCCATTTATTAACATGGCAGTCATTTAAAACATCAAAGTCTAATATAATTTCGGGAGTGTATTGCCAATTACCATCTGAAAAAATGCTTACGAATGACCAGTGTTTTAAGGAATAAGAACATTTTGTCATTCTGCATATGTAAACACGTTCTAGTACTATTACTAATAAGCGTCATCTCTCCGAGTTGGTCAACTTCCATAGAACAGGTGATTGTTGGTATACAATAGTTGGCTGCCTAACTATTTATTAATTTTGCTCATTCACGTGATTTTTAAATTACTTGGATCAGCGGTCGCATTCAGCTGTTGTACATGAACGCGGACTCGTGGCAATTTGATTGAATTCTTCCTGGTCGAGATAATGAAGCTTTTGGGAAGTATTTGATCATTTAATTTTCTACAGAGCGCTTCATTTAAAAGCTAATAACATGGTTTAACCCGAATACTAACATAGCAAACCGTAGTGGTTAAATTATCAAAGTCCAGTGCACCATTAAGTGTTTTTGAATACATATGTACAATAAGATGCACTACTAGATAGCTTCCTTGGCATATGTAACAAGATACTGATAATATCATCATGACATACATGAGAAAATACTTCACTCACAAAATCTATAATCATGATATTGTTAACCAGATACCTACAGTACTAAGAAATGCTCTGAATCTTGAAATAAATTTAATCGACCAATTCAACTTTAGTAACGCAAGAAGAACAACGATCAGGCCAGAACAACGCATGAATCACAAAGCACGACCATATCGAGTGATATCTGGAGCTTTGCCATTTTTTTCCCTCGCGGGAATGAAGGCTTTTCAATCTTTCATCGTGTTAACGGAAAAATAACACATGTTTTCATATTTCAAACTGGTTGCTTACCAAGCTCAACCAAGTAAAATATACATAAAATCTTTTGCGTTCTAATGCAAGTAATAATGTTTTAATCAGCCGTATGTGAGGGCTCTCACAGTCGAGTTCCGCATAGCTCTCCTTCACAACAATTATTTGCAATTCATTTCTTTTAAATTGGGTATTTTCCTTAGGATTGTTGTATTATAGTTAGAACATTGAATTAACTTCACTGGAAGTGTGTCACAGGCTGCAGTGACCCCTGGCGGATGAAGTTTCTTCGTAGGCTTATTAGCTTCCACACCACGCCGTGGAATTTCAACACAAAGTTGGGACGCGCACCGCTAATAACCAATCAGCAACAAGCGTTTGAGCGGCAACCAATCAGCACTCGAATCAGCGCTGAGGTTTGGAGCCAAAGTCCAGGATAAAAGGAAAGTCTGGAATTAAGCATTGCATCGCATTTTAACAACAAAATATCAATTATTGATAGGTTTAGGCATAGATAGTACCAGCCTGGTACATGCGTAATGAAATAACTTGTAATTATCAATTAATTTAGCAACTTAGAAACAAAATGCGCGGCACCTTCGGTGTTGCCCTCTAATGTTCAATCTAAATGGCAGAACCGCACTGGTCCGGACGGTAGCACCACTCTCGCGCTTCACTCCACCCTGCAAGGAACAGAGCTCTAGGCTAGCGAGCAGCACTTGTGTTTTCGATATTCGACAGTGCGCAGTCGAAGATAATTGATGGAACTAGGTTTGTTAATTAACTTTAGTTTTAAGTTCGTGTCTACTACAACAGTGAGTACTAGTGTTTCTTTTTGCCCGTCAGGCTAACCATCGGTGGAAAGTTCCGTCCATAGACGCTCCTGTTCCGAGCTTGTCGGCAGTACCAGGAACAGGAGAGCTTTAAAATTATGATGTGAGTAGAATTTGATTTGAGTGAAAGTTAATGGTAGCTACTCGAGTAGTGACAGTTTTGGGGGTGAATTAAAATGATGTTTGCAGTTCGTTTTTCAAGATGCAATACAATCAATGTTGAGATTATTAAAAAAAAAACATCTGCATATATGTCCCGCTTGGGCAATATGTGTTTGGCTCCATGAAATTTGATTAATGAAAAGGGAATTGAAAAATGTTAAGGTTTAACAATGTAGGCTTCCGCACTGGAAACTATAAGGATTTGAAATGAAGCAACCCATAAATTTCTTTGGCTTCTTGTAATTGTGCAAGGCACAGAATTAACTTAGGCTGCTATAGAAAAAGAAGAAAAGGATGTAGACTTCCTGCAATTGTTAGAGGTTTGACTTGGTACACGGGTCGTGCCCTGGTCTTGATTGAAGTGGGATGGTATTGATTCACTTGGACTTGTCACTTCTACTTAGTTCCGGAGCCAATGAAAGAGATGCAAGAAAAATCACATTTCAGCCGAGGGTGCACTGTGGGGCAATTTCACCTCATTCTGTTCGTCTCAATACAGACAAACAAAAATGGGTGAAACTATAACTAAAATTTAATTTACATCCTAGTAGGGTCTTCCATATAAATTAATGCGGACTTACTGTCCAAAATATACGCATATAATAATGAGATATTAAATAAATCATGGTTTGATTCTTATTTTATACAAAGATGATTATTAAGAATGCCTAATTTAGGCTATACCATGAAAATGAATTAGTATTCACACAATGCATGATGATAATTTTGAATCCTGTTTGATTACAATGCATGGACCAATTGGAAGTAATATTAAAGTAAATTGGGTGTCTTGACTATACGCTTAGGAAAACTGATCCACATCCGGTGAATTTGTAAGGGTTTGCAAGCCAAGTCCTGCATTGCTCTCCCCCACGTTAAATTATGTATGTATAGATATACAGCCTTTAGTATTAAATTATAAACTGTACAATGTAACATTAAGGTATCATACATATTTAAGTCATTGTATTAACCTCCACTGAAATGTGCCACAGATGCAGTATTCCCTCTGATGGCGGGATTCCCTCAGTGGTGGCAGTGCCGAAATTGTGTGGCGCAAAACAACCCTGGAGGGCAGCCAATAAGCTCGTGTGGCGCCAACAACCGCCTGAAGGGGCAGCCAATCAGCAGCTGGAAGCTGC
>SDVV010025595.1:0-12394 GCA_016164225.1 Gammarus roeselii | reverse complement strand
GATGATATGTGGTCGATGGGATTTTTGCATGTAAGATTTTTATCGAAATATACATCAATGAAATCTGTGTTGTCAATCTCGTGAATTCCATCATATTAACTTTTATGAATGATTAATTGATTTTACGCCTATAAAACATAATATTTTATCTGTTTTTATGTCATTGATATCTATTCCAATCGCAGTAAACCACTTTTTACATGTTCACGTTACATATTAATTGAGGCACTCAATTTGTTAAGGAGGTTGAATGGATACCAGAACCAAAAGTGCTCTCATCAGCAGGCAGCGAATATTTGAAAAAATGAAGCGGTCAGTATATCGTGTGAATGATCTACAGAGTGAAAGGCCTAGCGAAAGGCGATAAATGGAACGAATCGATGTTATGATGGAGGTACTGCAGGGTCATTATTGTAGCTTGATATGCATTTTTATGGGATCTGAAGCGAGATTAATTTTGATTGGATCTGAATCCATAGAGGTTTTCATGAAGGATAAAGTATTCATTCAAGTATTAGAATAGTTGCTTGCGAACATTTTTTTCAAAGATTTTGGGAATGAACAGATATGGGTCGATAATTTCACGTATCAGTAGTATGATCGTCTTGGTAGATCAGTTTTCGAAAAATAAAAAATAAATCTCGTATTGATGTCTTGTCGTCAGTTGAAGCTACGATTGGAGGATACTGATGGAGGATTCTGATGGAGGATACTGATGGAGGATACTGATGGAGGATACTGAGGATACTGATGGAGGACACTGATAGAGGATTCTGATGGAGGATACTGATGGAGGAAACTGATGGAGGATACTGAGGATACTGATAGAGGATACTGATGGAGGATTCTGATGGAGGATACTGATGGATGATACTGATGGAGGATACTGAGGATACTGATGGAGGATACTGAAGATACTGATGGATACTGGGGGATACTGATGGAGCTACTATTGATATTACCTGATTGATTTTCTAACGACATGATAATTGAGGTGATGTCTTGAGCAGTAACTCTTGAAAAAATATAAGGAATCGGCAAAATTGTTATTTAATAGATATTCAAACTGATCGTCTTCATTGGCCCTAATACTATCAGTACCAGCCTTTACTCCATCAGAGTGTAATCATTAAGTATATATGCTATGTCTAAATCTTTCAATTTTTCGTTATTGGCAATCATGATTTTTTTTAGAAATTGGATATATTTATTATTCATGGGTTCAAGTATTTAATTGATCACCTTCCGTGCCCTATTGGATTTTTTTTTCATGTAACAAATTATTTTTCAGAATAAGTTTATTTAGAAAATCTAATTAAGCCTGTGAAAAGGTTATTCATTTACGTATAAGTTACTTTACGGATACAGCCATGCATGTACAAAAGATAAATAACTGTTTCGTCTACTTATTTATGATTCAATGGCAGCAGTAATACAAGGTTCTATAATGTCTTTAGGACAGACGGTTTTCATTTTTATAGGACAGTTCGTCGAATAACGTCCATCTACTATGGAAGTTAATTGCTTGAATGTTAGATCTCAGTCGTTTTCGTTTATGATATCAGGGAAATCAAATTGATTCAACTTATCACACATATTAAGGCATTTCCATTCCAACATGTTTCCTTGGTTGACTGCCTCGCCTCGACACGCCTAGCATCGATACGCCCCCATCTCGACACTCATCGCCTCGACACTCTTCACCTCGACGCGCCAGACCTTGACACAGAGAGAAAGGGAAAGACGGAATGCTTGGCTAAATTCAGTGTTGCGTTACGTATCAGCTTCTGCAACATGTAGGTGCCGGTTACTGGGTAGCCTCACTCAGATGTTGGTCAAATTGTGATAGGTTAACTGGAAATTTTCCTTTGTGTACACACTTCGACTTGACACGCCACGCATCGACACGCATCGACTCGTGACGCAACGCCTAGACACGCATCGCTTCAACACGCATCGCCCCAACACAGAGCGCCTTGACACGCATCACCTCGACCCGTCAAGCATCGATACGCATGGCCTCGACACAAATTGCATCGACATTTATTGACTTGATGCGTCACGCATCGAGACGCCTTGCGCCTCGACATGCATCGCCTAACACGCCACGTCCAGACATGAATCGCCTCAACACGCATCGCCTCGACACACCACATGGCCTCGACACGTATTGCCTCGACACGCGTCATTTCAAATGGCATCACCTCGACACGCATCGCCTCTACACGCATCGCCTCGACACGCATCGCCTCGTACGTTGAGTTTTGATGTCCCCGCGCTTATCACTAGTGTTTCCACCTCACGAATGTATACAAGCTGAACGGAGCATCAATCCATTAGGATACTAAGAGACGACAATCAGTACGGGGATGAGAGGCTGTACTAAGTAATGAGAGTCTTGGTACTAAGCAATGAGACAGCACC
Source organism: Gammarus roeselii (assembly GCA_016164225.1). Lineage (NCBI taxonomy): Eukaryota > Metazoa > Arthropoda > Malacostraca > Amphipoda > Gammaridae > Gammarus > Gammarus roeselii. The sequence goes on along the minus strand of SDVV010025595.1, from coordinate 9,970 downwards.
ATGCAAGGAAAACACTCAGTTGAGGGACTCGGTCGTCTGCGATCATAGGAGGGCAAACCAAAGCTCTCGATCCCCTGCACGTTTCATCGTCGTTCGGTAATTTTGAATAACCAAAGATCTGTACATTTTATTTATATTTTTTGGCGCATATTCGCAACTGGCAAAGTAAGACAGTTTGTTCAGCACCTCAACTCACTGGAAGATCGCTCCTGATCTTTCCACCTCCACTCTGATATCCGGGAGGTTAAGGCCAAGATTACGAATCTCGTATGAATGTTAGGGATTAATGGTTGTACGTACTTCGCGAATAAAATTGGATAATTGTGTTTAACATTAGGACCAAATTTCAAAAAAGACAGACGATGAATATCAGGAAGTTTAAGTAATCCTAGCTCTTAATACATTAAAATGGTTCTCATTAGGAGGATGCGGTCGTTATCAAATTTGACATGCAACATCACTCGTAGAATTCTTTTTAACAAAACCGCAACAAGGTTTAGAAGGTTATCAGAGACCGCACCCCACAGTATAATCATCTGAACTACATGAGGATATACGAGGCTAAAATGAAGAGTCCTCCGGGCAGTTCGGGGAAGAAGGCCAGAAACAGCGTAGATAGCGTCTATATTTACATAGTGTGCATGTTAACTCCAAAATATGAAAATCGTAGGTTAGTTTATTATTAAGGATTAATCCCAGGTACCGTATCTGGTTGACCCACTCAAGGTTAACATTGATGAACAATACATCGGGTAAATCAGTATGGTGCCTCGGAGTGAACAACATTGGTTTCGTCTTATTTTCATGGGGCAATAACTAACTATGCCCAAGCCAAAGAGTCAGACAAGCAATAGTGGCATTCATCTATCAAGAACCACCTCAAAAGTATCGCCATGCACGTAGAACACCGCATCGTCGGCGAACATGATTGGAGCTTTGGATGAACGTTATATCATTTATGAAGATATTGAACAGTAACGGGCCCAGCACCGACCCCTGGGGCACGCCAACCGTTACTGACAAATGGGTGGAACTGACATTGCCGACCGAAACATACTGTCTGCGACTGGTCAGGTAGGACACTATCAACGACAGAGCAGTACCCCTCAAACCATAAGCATCCAACTTCACCCTAAGAATATCAAAGTCAACTGTATTGAAGGCCTTCATTAGGTCAAGAAAAAGACAAATGGAATGGGTCTTCTTGTGAAAGGTATTGAGAAGATCCTGAACCAAGTGAAATATTGCAGATATTGTATTTTTACTTTTCATAAAGCCAAACTGGTTGTCGGTGATTATATTGTGATGGTGTACAAATGAGGACAACCTAACGTGTACTATTTTTTCGAACACCTTGTTAAACACTGATAATGTTGATATAGGGCTGTAGTTACCAAAGTCATTGCGATCTCCCTTCTTAAAACTAGGTACCACACGAGCTATCCTAAGGGCATCGAGGTAGACATCTTGATTAAGACATAGATTTAAAATATGTTCCATAACAGGGGCAATGGCAGGTAGTATCATGCTAATAATGCATGGATGAATTTCAAGCTTATTATATCTTTTAGATTTAAATGCGTTAACAATAGATCTAATCTCAGCAGAAGATGTCTCTTGAAAATAAAGAACCGAAATGTTTGGGGGAAAGAGGACAAGGTATGAGGTAACAGGGTGGGCAGCACGGTTTACGAGACAAGTAGCAATAGATGAGAAGTACTTATTAAACTCATTTGCCAGGGATGCAGGCGCTTGGCTGACACCCTTTTGGACAATACGAATTGTAGATTGCGCCACACACCTGCCAAGAAGGCCATTGACAACTTCCCACGTCTCTCTAGAATAGCCTCTCTCTAGAAAATTTTGCGACAAAAGTATTATTTCTTTGATTTCCTAATTACGTAGAGCTATTGGTTACGATAAGCTCGGAAGAAACTCATTGCAACACATCCCCTAAGAACCAAAGCTAGCAATTTGTATTTCTACCTCTTCAGAAATTTGATATCCTTATTCAATCACGGTGCAAATTTTTTACTGGTCACAGTTTTGGTGACGAGTGGTAAATGTTCATTATATTTAGAATAGAGCACATTGACAGAAGACGTAAATGCAGCATTTGGTTCCTTCAAACCAAGGACATCGTCATATCCATATGAATTAATTGCCGGAACGAAGTAAGCAACTTTAGTTTGTTGAAGGGGGCGGGCAATGATTTATTAGTCGTTGGAGGGTCGTTTTGTTGGAAAGCGACCATAATTGGCAGGTGATCGGTTATGCAACAGTCAATGACGACGAAAATTTATTGGCATTCAACGAGAAATTACGCCATATATGATCAATTAGAGAGTACTTGGTGATGTTTTTTCTTCAGAATATCTTGTAGGTTTCGTAATTGCTGGAAATTAACCAAGGCCAAGCAAAGTAGTAATAAATGCTGCAACATTTGGTAAGCCCAAGGCATTAAAAAGATTTACATTAAAATCACCACAGAGTAACACCTTGGCATTGGGAGGAAAATCATGTAGAATGGTGTCGAGAAAGTCTCGGTAAATACCTTGAGATCAGACGAGGGGGGCCTATAGACACACAATACAGTAAATTTTGTTGAGGGCGTTGCCACATCAAAGGAGAGAAGCTCAGTCACATGATCGACGTAGGTAAGGCGGTCTATCAGGCACACATCAAGAGCATCAGCACAAAAGGCAGAGATTCCACCATCAAGGTCGTTCCTATACACATTCACCCTCCTATAACCATCGAGGTGAAATCCATGGTCAGAGTTGACAGACAACCAAGTTTCGGTGAGAATTATAATGCTTGGATGAATATCATGAGTGTCTAATAGAGAAGTAAGGCCTAAAAAGTTCTTGCGTTGACTTCGTATATTACAGACAAAAACGGAAACATAATCGGGCAATCGGTGAATGCTATTTGTCGCTAATCCAGTAGGTATACAATGGAAACATGAAATGTTAGGAATATCAACTAGATCAGGATCGAGGAAATTTATTTCTGGAATTACATCATCTACGATGTGAGGAATAAGAGTTCCAAGTGAAGAATTATTTGACAATTACAACACGAAGTCACATCAGTTAGATAAGTGAAGCAACTCTCTCACTCAACTTGAGGAAATCCTGCTCGGTCACCACTCTCTCAGGTCGCAATGAATCCTCCACTCTGCATAACATCACACCGTCCTACGTGTAAACAGAACCAACCTTCGCCGACTCACGTTTGATACATCGAGGTATGTAGAACAATTTCAATCGTACAGCAGTCAGACACTCACCGATGTACAAATTAGCAGGTCTGAAAGACTTTACCACCCGAATCATGTCAATATTGCATACTTTAGACGAGCATTCAATGCGAAGATGCTTTGTCTCCTTACCCCTGGCCACAACAGATAGAAAATTATAGAAGCGAAACTGTGATTGAGTGACTGAGTTGATTTTGTCAACGAGCAAAATCTTCAGCTTGTTCTCATACTGCACAGCATTGCTGGTTTCACCCGCCTCAGCTAGAAGAGAAGCTACCTCAGAACCCTGGCAGATGATGGAGTTGAAAGGGCGTTCTGTTTAAGGCTGTCCAGTTTGTCATCAATTGTAGTCCAGCGGGCGGTAGGAAAGGGAGTGCTGGCTCCAGAGGCCTGGATCTTCAAGGCATCAGAGTCGGATGCTTGAGACGGAAAACCAATGAGGACGGACGTCGAACTCTCAGAGTGTCTTACTTTGAAGGCATGTCCACCAACTTGAGGCTCACGTTCTGGAGACTCTCCAAGCACGTCACCAAAGAAGGTAAGATTGCGGAAATAGGATCATTGGAAGTATTGTTCTTTTCAGAGCCGAAGTTTTTTTGGTGGAGGTTGAAGATTTTAAAAAATTCCAATAACATTATTAGGTTTCGAAAATTCATCTCGCAACTGCTCAGATGAATCACTCCGTCAGCCGATAATAGGGAGTTGTCTCCCACATTATCAGTCATCAGTTAATAAACGGTATAAGCACAAGAGCGACTGACTCCTATGCACGACTTGACTGGCTCCTCCTATGCACGGCTTGACTGGCTCCTCCTATGCACGGTTTGGCTGGCGCCTCCTATGCACAGCTTGACTGGCTCCTCCTATGCACGGCTGGACTGGCTTCTCCTATGCACGGCTTGACTGGCACCTCTTATGCACAGCTTGAATGGCTCCTCCTATGCACGGTTGGAATGACTCCTCCTATGCACGGCTTGAATGGCTCCTCCTATGCACGGTTTGGCTGGCTCCTTTCATGCACGGCTTGGCTGGCTCCTCCTATGCACAGCTTGACTGGCTCCTCCTATGCACGGCTGGACTGGCTCCTCCTATGCACAGCTTGGCTGGCTCCTCCTATGCACGGATTTTAATCTCCATTCATAATGCATAAGTTATTACTTATACATTTATACGCACTTCTAATCAAGGCATATAAACCCGCCAATCGTGCGCAGGATACTCTGTGGACCCGCTCACAGTTAATAAACCGTATGTGAACAAACGCGGTGGGTTAAGGGTATATTTGCAAATATAAGTAGACCAGTGGTGGGTTGATCATCCACGTTGGTTTTTTGATTCGAAGAATTCGGTAGGAGAATCCTCCCTTGGGCAAATAAGATGCATGAGTTGATGTCCAGTCTTGCTGGAAGGTCCCTAATGGTTTCTAATGTCGTTTAGACCAGGGTGTCATCTAATAACTGTCATCTTATGTGTTTTATAGACTAGAAAGTCATCTATAAATCATGCTAGTTTTTTTGCTAATGCTTCCCACGTCGATACTACGGAATGAAGACCGACCGACGTTTCCAAATTTGATCAACTCATCTTCGAATGATTTCGATACATCCTTATGATCTTGGAATAAAATTTATTTCTTGTCGAAGTGCCCAAAAAATATGAATAATATGAAGCTGTTAAACATTTAATTCATACTCATCACTGAAGATATATGTAGAATTATTTACTTTCATAATTCTCAAGTCGTTGCACTCCTTCTGTAGTGCTTGGTACTATAAAAAGTAAGTAAAATCCCTGTGACCGTCTCTACTATTTTTCTACTTTTGTACAATCCGCCTTTGTTTCTCGCAGTGTACTGGTTTCAAAGAAAGGAGGATTTAATTATTGCAGGAACACCCAATGTGAATCACCCTAATTTACATCAATGTTCTTCGCATGCAGCATACGATGTCTTGCATCCAATGCTAAATAGAGGAAGTCTATCATTGACCTAAAGCACAAAAATTATGTGTCCTTTGATGACTCACTTTAGCTCTATCATATTTTACCTCTAACAACAAGTGTGTCTCTAAGTAGAAAAAAAGTTTACTCGTTGAATGAGTGGGCACAGATACACGCAATTACTAAAACAAGCGTGGGCACAAGTACACGCAATTACTAAAACAAACGTGGGCACAGGTACACACATTTACTAAAACAAGCGTGGGCACAGATACACGCAATTACTAAAACAAGCGTGGGCACAGGTACACGCAATTACTAAAACAAGCGTGGGCACAGGTACACGCAATTACTAAAACAAGCGTGGGTACAGATACACGCAATTACTGAAACCAGCGTGGGCACAGGTGCACGCAATTACTAAAACATGCGTGGGCACAGGTACACGCAATTACTAAAACCAGCGTGGGCACAGGTACACGCAACTACTAAAACAAGCGTGCGCACAGGTACACGCAACTACCAAAACAAGCGTTGACACAGGTACACGCAATTACTAAAACAAGCGTGCGCACAGGTACACGCAACTACTAAAACAAGCGTTGGCACAGGCACACGCAACTATTAAAACAAGCGTTGGCACAGGTACACGCAACTACTAAAGCAAGCGTGGGCACAGGAACACGCAACTACTAAAACAAGCGTGCGCGCAGGTAGACTAAGCAGCAATCTAAATCCACAAGGCCGGGGATCGTCCTAACTTGATTTTGAGAGAAACGAATTTATCGGACACGTGGGTAGCAGCGGCCATTCGGTTAAAGTGCCTCCTCATAAAATGAGGAGGCACTTACAGTGAGAGGAAAAGTATCATTGTGGGTAACTCTTCATCCCTGATGTTAGTTTGAAAATATGGAAACGAAATGCGATGAGAGAAGCGTGAACATTTGTGTGTTCTGGCATTGAAGCTCAGCTAAAGGCCGCTCAAAGACACAGGTTGTAACTAGGATCATGCAGGCTCGGAGAAATGGCAACTTACCCCTTGTGGCACCATACTCATCCCCTTATTATCTCGAAATAACGTCAGCTTTCCTAAGCTTCCCGTGATGTTGATACATATTTTTGTGTGTGCCTTAAGTGGTATTTTCTCTTTTCACGCTCGTGTACCTTGCACAGGTGATGTTCCGTGATGCTTAAAACAAATTATGCCATATCTGTTTTTTTTTATTCGTGGTTATTTAGAAAGCATGTACAATGTTCTAGGCAGTGGCATTTACTGCCGTTTCCAGCCTTTCTCATCCCACCATGCACGCAAAGGTTACGGTCCAACAAGATACTGTCAACCAACACTGCAACTGTTTCCGCCGTTTTTGCTGTTGTAGTTCCTGCTACCACTGCTGTTGTCGCTGCTGCTGCTGCTGCCACAGCCTAGGAATACTGAGTAGAAAGACAATCATCTCTCCCGGCCAATCTGAGGAGGTCCCCGAGTGGCCTCAATCTGATACAGCCTCTGTCCAATGCGGCGGACACGGGCCTGCTAGAGGAGCAGCCCTGCGGCCTACTAGAGGAGCAGCCCTGCGCCCTACTAGAGGAGCAGCCTTGCGGCCTACTAGAGGAGCAGCCCTAAGGCCTACTAGAGGAGCAGCCCTGCCTCAAGGAACACTTGGCCAACACCGAGGCCTCTCAGCCCGAGACAGCTCTGGTCAAGAAAGCTGCGACCGAGACAGCTCTAGTCACGACTGCCTGGTTGAGACAGCTCTTGCCGAGACAGCTATGTTCAAGGTAACTCTGGCCGAGAGAACTCTGGCCAAGACAGACCTTGCCGAAACAGCTCTGTCCGAAACAGCTGCGGCCGAGACAGCTGAGACCGAGATCACTGCAACCGAGACAGCTGAGGCCCGTGCAGGGCTGCTGTATCGACCGAAATGGTGGAGACGCGCTCTATTTCGGCTTCTTAGAGACAATGTAGTAATTGAGGGATTAGATGTAAAGTGGGCCACCAATATCGCGCAGGCAAAGCCGAGATTTGTGAGACGCCTTCCTGCCAGACACCCAGGAAGGCGTCACACCTGAGTAAACGCTCACTTAGCTTACTGCATCTCAGCCCTCCAAGTAGTATATATTGCTCCAGTGTTGCATCCAGCTGCAGTTGTGTGTATTTTTTTCAGGTGCAAGAAAGAAGGTTATCTTTGAAGATAGTTCTTGAATTTCTAACACTCGTTGGCTGTCACAAATGCGAACAACTAATCAGTTGATTTTTTCTACAAACTCGATTTAATTTAAACAGTTCATGTAAAAAATTTACTGTGTGCAAGAAGAACCAATTAAATACTATCGAATTACATTATGAAAAAAAGTATCACACATCATCTGAAAAAATATAGTCACTTTTCCAAGTAGCCGATATTTCAACCTATCCTCTAAAGTCCTTCACAACATGACTTCTAACGGTCATCTGGGCCTTTTCAAGCCGCCTGCCTGCTGGAACAGGTTAAGTTATATCCTAATCCATTAGGCAAGGCCCGGGACGCTACTGCTAGGGAAGGCATGCAGCTCTGTTGAAGATGATCTCCAAAATACTCTAAATGCAAATATAAGCTAATGATACTATACATCTGCGGCGATTGATCTCAGCTGAGACATTTGTCCACTCAAGGGGAGGCTACAATATATCTATAAGTCATTTTGCTAGCACCCGTAAAGGTAACATGAATATTGCAGAACTTTGCATACGCCTCTGGCTGGTAACGGTTACATTTGACAACGCCTGCCCATGTAAGAGCTATATTGTGAACGCTCATAGCGATGTACAGCATCAAGGCTTCACTTCCACTGTTCTAATGTCCATTAGCTTTGGCGCTTCTTTCTTTTGCGTCCCTCTTCGACAAGAGATTCATTTGGAGTGCCTAACTTACGAGCCATCTACTAGTGTTGCTTAAGGCTGGGGAGTTGACTAGTTACATTTCCGTATTTAATGAAGGTTCTTTGGGAATGAGCCTCATTTACAATATTGTTCGTCTGTTCTATGTTAGGTTAGGTTTGTGGTATGTATGTTCGTTTATATTAAAAATTAATAATAAACGTCCATTTCAGGGAATTCTCCCTATTTGCCCCTATCTTAACAGGGACGAATGTAGCGATTAAGTCAAGGTTCGACAAGAAGTTGAGACGCATCAGTAATGATGTCTAGAATACCTTACCGCATACGGCAATTAGCTGTAACGGCAGTGGCGGTTATGCCGGTAGCCTGCTACGGCAGTAGCGGTTCCGTCGGTAGCTGTTACGGCAGTAGCGGTTTCGTCGGTAGCTGTTACGGCAGTAGTGATTATGTCGTAGCTGCTACGGCAGTAGCATTTACGTCGGTAACTGTTACGGCAGTAGCGGTTAAGTCGGTAGCTGATATGGCAGCAGCGGTTACGTTGGTAGTTGTTACGGCAGTAGTGGTTATACCGGTAGCTGTTACGGCAGTAGCGGTTACGTCGGTAGCTGCTACGGCAGTAGCGGTTACGTCGGTAGCTGCTTTGGCAGTAGCGGTTACGTCGGTAGCTGTTATAGCAGTAGCGATTACGTCGGTAGCTGTTACGGCAGTAGCGATTACGTCGGTAGCTGTTACGGCAGTAGCGGTTACGTCGGTAGCTGTTATGGCAGTAGCGGTTACGTCGGTAGCTGTTACGGCAGTAGCGGTTACGTCGGTAGCTGTTATGGCAGTAGCGGTTACGTCGGTAGCAGTACAATACATTTCAACTAAAAAATCGAACGATAAAAATTAACTGAATTGTTTCCGTCTCTTGTTATAGCAGGCATAAATGAGCTGAATTGTTCCCGTCTCTTGTTATAGCAGGCATAAATGAACTGAATTGTTTCTGTCTCTTGTTATAGCAGGCATATATGAACTGAGTTGTTTCCGTCTCTTGTTATAGCAGGCATAAATGAACTGAATTGTTTCCGTCTCTTGTTATAGCGGGCATAAATGAACTGAATTGTTTCCGTCGCTTGTTATAGCAGAAATAAATGAACTGAATTGTTTCCGTCTCTTGTTATAGCAAGCATACATGAACTGAATTGTTACCGTCTCTTATTATAGCAGGTATAAATGAACTGAATTGTTTCCATCTCTTACTATAGCAGGCATAAGTGAACTGAATTGTTCCCGTCTCATGTTATAGCAGGCATAAATGAACTTAATTATTTCCGTCTCTTGTTATAGCAGGCATAAATGAACTGAATTGTTTCCGTCCCTTGTTATAACAGGCATAAATGAACTGAATTGTTTCTGTCTCTTGTTATAGCAGACATAAATGTACTGAATTGTTTCCGTCTCCTGTTATAGAAGGCATAATTAAACTGGATTGTTTCCGTCTGTTGTTATAGCAGACATAAATGGACTGAATTGTTATCGTCACTTATTATAGCAGGTATTAATGAACTGAATTGTTTCCGTCTCCTACTATAGAATTTGTGTCTTAACGCTCCCGTGCCGAATTTGTGTCTTAACGCTCCCGTGCCACATAATAACTGAACATTTCGTGTCTTTCTGTTTCAGAACATTTCGTGTCTTTCTGTTTCAGAACATTTCGTGTCTTTGTTTTCTGAAACAATTGTGAACTTTTACTGTGAACTTTTACTGTGTTAATTGTGCTAATTAATAAATATAATAAACGGAAAATAATTAAGTGAGTGCGCGCGCCTACCGGAAGAAAGAAGATTCCCGCCGACGACTTCTGAGGATGCCTCCTACTCTGGCGGAGTGCTCGGTCTGCCTCGGCAGGATGA
>SDVV010025594.1:0-12394 GCA_016164225.1 Gammarus roeselii | reverse complement strand
GTGTTTGTACCAGCCTGAAGATAGGATTGCAGGCAAAGTTCTGTGTTTCCCATCTATTTATTTCATATGTATATACTATCTATAGGATTAGTATGGATTATTAGTATGATTATTAGCGAGTTTAGGTATGTATTGTGCGATGATGCAGCACCTACGGCCGAGAATCTATCTACCCCATGTTGCATTACCCAGTTCTGAAACAGTTATATCAGTATTCCATTGACGCGTTTTTCCAATAACAAAAAAACCTGAACGATATGGATTTACTGTAAGTTAAAATATTATCTTATATATACTTAATAGTGATCGATTGATTTATGTTGAATTTTTAGTTTTTCGGAATTTCGATCAGTTAACTCATACAGTTTAAGGCCTTTTAGGGTATTTTAGGCTTGCAGCTTCCACATTATTTCCGGCATAAGGGGGTCGGTTGTTGCATTATTGTGGTAGTTTTTATATGTATATCAGACACATCTGTTACGATTTAGCCGTAGTTACTTTAGTTAAAGAGATGTTAATTCAACCCTGTTATGGACTGATGTTGTGGGTAATTTCATTAGATTTTGTATGTACTATACCGTATTTACTAGAGGTTTCAGTTGTGTCGCCTGCATGTCTGGGTATCTTATACAGATTTCTTGTTCGTTTGGTTACATGCTAGTTCATTCTCATTCATCACGTTTTTAATGTATGTTTTGGGTATGGTAGAGAATTAATCTTCTTGCTTTGTTCTATCTCGTGAGTTTAGTATAGGTCTTTCACTTTTGTAGCTTCTCTGATGAATTTCCATCTTCAATGCAATCTGTTGGTTATTTATACAATTTAGGATATATTACGTTTGTGTCTACAATATAGAACATTATTTCAGGTCTAATTTAGTTATATTTTGTTCATTTATAGTGATCAATATATCTTCTTTCATCCTGATACAATATTTGACGTAGTTATTATAGATATAGAACAGACGATTCGTTACAAATTTGGTCTTGCTGTTACGGTATTTATATATTTATTGGACGACCATTCATCAATATTTAGGAGGAGTTAGAGAGACCCGTAGGCAAAAGCTCTTTCTGTTCAAGCTTGTTTGTGTAAATGGACTGATTTATTACGATGGATACCATAATGTAGTACAATTTTTATGTGAATGATAGCAGAGTAAAAAATCTTATTTAGCTATGTTATATATGTTCCTGATGTTATGTTTTATTTTCACGAGAATCATAGGAATGTATGTTTAAGAGGTGTAGGTCCATACTGCATCTTTGTGGAATTTTCGTCATAGATCCCTAGCAAATGTGTAGTTTAACGTTTAGATGATAATTTACTGGATGAATGGGTCCTAGTGTAGCGGTGGTTTATACTCTTTGGTTGTAATTTTTGGAGTTCATCTATGTTCAACGTGAATTATGTACGTTCTAGTAGACGTCGATCTTGAATTTGCATGGTTTGTTATTGAGTTTATGCGACAAGCTACTCATCATTGTAGTGTTTTACTCGAGTCATCAGTAATCAGAAACCCAGCTTTTTATGACCACACACTCTCTGAGACTCATACATGACCGCTGTACATATGTCTAGATTTTGATTATGTCCAGGATGTATCTTCGTTCGAAGCTGTTCAGAGACGATGGGTTAACAGATGCGAGGTACAGTAGCGAACAAAAATTCGTTTATGGTTAGTCTGTAATCGGAAAAACAAATTCGACTTTTCCCACGTGGAATTTAACTTCATATAGAAATTTTTTACGTTACTATGTGTGGACAAAGCTTCTTAATGGGTAATAATAATCAAATTTCCGATAAGTTTTAATATGGGGCGGAAAATGGACATAAAAGATTTTACTTAGTTTCAAATCATAAACGAATTTTTGATCGCTACTGTACGTCTGTGCCATCGTATCATGACGTTAAGTTACCTCTAAATTTGTTATATATCAGTGGTAGATTGCTGAGAAATGACCTAGTAAAGCATTATTGAGTTCATTTTTATGACACAGTAGGCTTGGATTTGTACTCCCAGAGGCATAGCATCAGTTAGGTCTAGGAATTTATTATAGATTTGAATAGTATGATAGTATAAAATAACATTTTCCTATTAACTCAGCATATAAAATGTCAGTTATTTTCGGTATATCTGTTAGGTTAGTATACAATCTTAGTCATGAACCAGATCACGTCAGATATTGGAGTAGGCTTCGTCATCTGCAGCGTATATAATAGTTAATCGTTCTTGCTTAGGGTAGAGTAGAAAATCTTATTTAGCTATTTTTTTTAGATGTTGGTGTATATTTTTGATTTGATATCATATGAATATATCTGTATTCGAAATAAATTTGCCTATTTTCATGGGATGTTGGTATAAAATACGTTTATTTGGATGTAATGATTCAAAAAATTTGTGTGTGTCCCCTCTCGACGTTGGATTTGGGTCCGGTTCCATATTACCTTGGAGAACTATTCTACCGGATTTGTGTTGAGTGTTAGCGTTGAAATTTTTCAATAATTGAATGTACATCTCAATTATGTTATCCAATCGCAGGTTTTTGCTAGATGCTTATTCCCGCAAGTCATACTTTTATAAATGTTTGTATTTCGTTTGCAGTTTAGACACTAAGAAGTTATTGATCAAGTCAGGCTTCGTTATGAGATTGCGTTCTAATTCAGAGTATCTGTCTTATTTGAGCATTCAACAGATCCATTGTAGCATTTTTCACTTTAGGTCTGTATTATAGAGGGGCCGTAAACCTAACTCATCCTAACCTAAAATTACCAAGGATTGTATCTATTTTCCCCGTTTGCATACTTATGTTATGTATTTTCTTCATTGATTTAACCTTCATCCTTATCAAATCTATCCACTTGACCCTGTAGTTTTACCAATCTTCAGCAGATTGTGTGCCTACATTTATATTTATATTTTCTTCACTCCGCTTGTTACAAGTCCAGTAACATCGACCTGTCTCGAGTAAGGTTTGGTCATCGCTCGTTTGTGGACTTGCGTGTTCAAAACGTTTATGTAAGCTTACCCCATACGTTAGTGAGTGTTACGGCTGTTAAAGCGTTAGCATGTTTTTTTGTATGGTTTCACTATTGAAATATGCTTTTTTTTGTAATGATGGATGTGATGCTCCTAACATTTTCATCTATTATAACGAATATTGAATAAATCCACTCTACCTTTTTTTCGACAGATCTGTGATGTAAGGTCCGCAGTCGAGAAGTACTAGGTTGTAATCTATGGCTAAGGTACATAATTAGCGAAATATATATCAAAGTTCGACATCATAGATCAAACATCAATGAATGCAAAAAGAGTTATCATACACTGCCAAATGCATTAATACTTAGGCAACCAACCTAAAAGTCATCATAACCAATACTTTTGTAGTTTCATTCAAGTTTGATGCTTATGTATGATATTGATATGTATGAATCTCTCCATTGAGGTGTATATTTACCATATCAAAACCAGATTGATTACATTTCTCCAATTTAATTCAGCAAATATCCTCTTGCAGATGTTTAGAGTCCAGAATTTTTATCGATATCTCTGTTATATGTTTGGATGAGTCAACAGGTAGGTTCCACAAGAACAAATTCACTCCATTTGTTGCAAAGTTTTTTTAATGTGGATCAGTTATACGCGATTAAAGGTTCAAAGATCTAGTCATCCTAACCAACTTAACCAATAATTATATATTTTCATTCAACTTTGATAGTTATGTATGGTATGCAGTTATTAATATATACACATGAACGTTCCCACACGGCTCTATTTTACGTAGTTTTTTTTCAATCTCAAGCACCATGGACACACATGAACACTTTTGTACGCATTTACAGGGTCATTAGCGTCACTGTGTCGGCACATGTGCCGACACAATGCATATATACAGGGTCGCTAGCGTCACTGTGTCGGCACATGTGTCGACACAATGCATATATAACGGGTCGTTTGCGTGATAGTGTCAACACCAGGTAGGCATTTACATACAATGTGCAAAAGGGTTACCATACACTGCCAGTTACATTAATACCTACCCAACCTACCGTATTTTTTCAATCGATTTTTCATGCATGCATATGATTTTTTCAGTGTTTTTTAGGATTTATACATAACGAATATCTCCACATTTTGATCTAGCTTATTCACACCCATCAAAACCTAACATAGCCCAACTTTATGTATGGTGTTCAGTCATTGCTATAAACATATGAAGCCCTCCAAACGACTAAATAATAATTTAACATATATGCTATTTATTTTGTTGTCACTCTCATCCCATATAAGTTTGCAGAGAGGACCCGTTTTAAATCTTGGATGGTTTGAATGTTACGGGTAATTCATATTATTTTTGATTTTGACACAATTCTAAGTCACTTTAACATATTATTCACACCCATCATAACCTGACCTGATCTTACGTACGGTTTTCAGTCATTGATATATACATAAGAACCCCTCCATACAACTCTAAATATCACTAACACACATGTTATTTATTTCGTTGTAACTCTCGAATCATATATGTTACCAGAGAATAACACATATTCAAACTTGGATGGATTGAATGCTACAAGTATTTCAAATTTGTATTCAGTTTCATACAAACGGACACATAGTCTCACACCATGTTTTTTCTTAATTTACTTCAATATCTCCGCTTAACTTTACAACCTTTGACAACTTGCATCTCTGAATTTTCATTTTTCTCTTGCCTATATTTTTTCTTATCCTTAACGATGACTTCGTTTCAAGATCTGATCGGACGCTGATTTATATAATACCATTCTGTAACACATCTAGATCATTAACCTCGAGCTAGGTTTTCTGGCATCATTTCAACCCTTGAAACTAATTTTTCTCTATTGATTACGAAGATTCGATGTTACCTCCGACTGTCACGATGTTCACAATTCATTTCTTAACCTTCGAGTTTAGGATAATATAATCATTTCAATGAAAACATACATAGTTTTTATTAGCATTATTTATAGACCTTGCTGTCATCATCAATATCATATACCTGGTTTTTGATATTTTTGAACAGCATTGTTCGTCATCCAACAGTGCTTTTCATCACTATATTTCAGTATACTCTCAAAATCCATCTTATACTACATCATATCTTTGATGCGGATACCGCAGGCTATTCCGCTCCCGTGTGTCAAAAAATGTATTACTTTTTCTTCTTGAACTTAGTTATTTGAATCTTTCCCAATTCAAAGTCATTCTGAGATTCATCATTGAGAAATTTTGCATACGTTCTAGTTTCTCTTTTGTTCTTAGGTATATTCTATTGTCCACTACCTCAGCTGTATTACAATAACGATGAAGATTTTACCCTTGGATCATATAAATTATTGAGATTTGCTTCTCTTATCCCTTCCCCCCCTCCTAAACTTACTTACATGCGAATGTAACGCGTCCACATTAGTTTCCCAAAGCAGACTTCCTTTTTTCTGCATACATTTATGAATGATATCTCCCAATTTTTTTTTATTCTTGTTTGTCCATTCTGAGATAACTGTTATTTTCCACACTAGTCAATATTTATTCGAACCGACTCATATCATCTTCGGAGCTTTCTTCTTCCAGCACTTGTAAATAAAATTTTGAGGTATGAATGTTAATTTTTTGTTTATTCTATGACGAACGTGTGTCTCCGCTTGATCTCAACGTATCACTGACTCCATTCTTGATTACCAGTTAGCTATTATAAGTTGATTACATGTGGTTTTTCGCAAAACATATGGCCTAACATTACTCACCTAGGTCATCAACTGTGTATATGCATAGAGCTGAGTGTGAATGTGAATATTCAAGCGTATGTACGTGTTACATGAGGTAAAAATATAACACAAATTCAATATTCAAAATTTCAATGAAATTTCAAATTTCAGAGGGATGACAGAGCCAAGTCTGTATTTTGCAGTGATAACTTGGCTATTTAAGTAAGGTGACATCCCTCGAAAATTTGAAATTTCATTGAAAGGAAGGAAGTCTGCTTTGGGAAACTAATGTGAACGCGTTACATTTGTATGTAAGTGAGTTTAGGAGGGGGGGGAGGGGATAAGAGAAGCAAATCTCGATAATTTATACGATCCAAGGGTAAAATCTTCATCGTGATTGTAATACAGCTGAGGTAGTGGATAACAGATTATACCTAAGAACAAAAGAAAAACTGCAACAACGTATGTAAAATTTCTCTATGATGAATCTCAGAATGACTTTGAATTGGAAAAGATTCAAATAATTAAGTTCAAGAAGAAGAAGTAATACATTTTTTGACACACGGGAACGGAATAGCCTGCGGTATCCGCATCAAAGATATGATGTAGTATAAGATGGATTTTGAGAGTATACTCAAATATAGTGATGAAAAGTACTGTTGGATGACGAACAATGCTGTTTAAAAATATCAAAAACCAGGTATATGATATTGATGATGGCAGAAAGGTTTGTAAATAATGCTAATAAATACTAATAAAAACTATGTATGTTCTCAATGAAATGATTATATTATCCCAAACTCGAAGGTTAAGAAATGAATTGTGAACATCGTGACAGTCGGAGGTAACATCGAATCTTCGAAATCAGACGAAAAAAAATTGTTTCAAGGGTTGAAATGATGCCAGAAAACCTAGCTCGAGGTTAATGATCTAGATGTGTTACAGAATGATATGATATAAATCAGCGTCCGATCAGATCTTGAAACGAAGTCATCGTTAAATGAAAATTCAGAGATGCAAGTTGTCAAAGTTTGTAGAGTTAAGCGGAGATATTGAAGTAAATTAGAAAAAAACATGGTGTGAGACTGAATACAAATTTGAAAAAAAAAAATTGAAATACATGTAGCATTCAGTCCATCCAAGTTTGAATATGTGGGATTCTCTGGTAACATATATGACTCGAGAGTGACAACGAAATAAATAACATGTATGTTAGAGTGATGAGGGGCAGATATCTCTGCTGGTATTGCTAGACTTATCGAAAGCATTCGACAGCGTAAGCCATACAATTCTTTTTGGCAAGCTCCGCAACATCGGAATTGAGCCTACTTGGTTCGAAAGTTTTCTGATGAATCGACAAAAATCAGTTAAACTCGATAACGCAACCATGTCAAATTTGGCCACAGTTGCCTTTGGGGTTCCTCACGGTTCGATACTTGGCCCTTTGTTGTTCCTGGTTTTTGTAAATGACATAGACTGTAAATTACCAAAAAATCAAGCGAAAATGGTAATGTACGCCGATGATGTTCAAATATTGCTTTCCCGAAAGCCGTCGGATCTGAATGCACTGAAAGACGACGCTGAGACAGCCGTAACTAATCTGAAATCTTGGTACGATAAAAATGGACTCAAGCTCAACTCTGAAAAAACAAAATGCATCTTGTTCAGCTCAAACCCAAAAAGAAAAGCAGTTCCGATAAATTTCTCTATCAGGATAGGCAAATCTGACATTCCTGTTGAAGATAAAGTTATAAGTCTGGGAGTACGGTTTGATCCCGATCTTTCCTTCAAACACCACGTAACTACTCTCTGTGTTCCAAGTTGAATGGAACACTTTTGTTCCTGAACTCTGCAAAAAAAGAGTTGGACTTCAAATCAAGATTACTGATCGTCCACGCTTTAGTATTTTCTCACATTAACTACTGTCTTTCAATTTGGGGGAATTGCACCAAAACTCAAAGAGAGAAAGTGCAACGTTGTATAAATTTTGCGGCAAGAATAACATGCGATGGTAGCCACAGAAAACGAGACCACATAAGTCATTTCCTCGAAAAATGCAAGTGGCTCAATTTTGACAACAAACTGGCGCTCCATGAGTCGATCAGAATTCATAAAGATCTTCTAGAAAAACATTTACACGGCAGCCAACGACTCATTGATTCTCGAGGTGAAAAGAACAATCGATTCACAAGGAATAATGATTCTCTGCACGTTGGAACACAGGGAAACAGGAACGGCTTGTCGAGCTTTTTCGATAACTGGACCAAAATCCTGGAACAACCTCCCAACAAGCCTCAAGAATCTTGAATCTAACACGTCCTTCAAGAATAGGGTTAATGAACATCTTTTGGCCGATCAATTCAAAACCGTAACTTTGCCCACAAATACAAGCTAAATGCATATCACCAGCAACCAGAAATGCATTCTGTTCTTGAACATGTTCGAATCCACCACCACCATCCCTCTCAACATTGAGACACCATCTAATCGTTTTTACTCTGACGATACATATGTTTCCTATGTTGCTACCGATCACAATTATCCTTGCCAAATACCATTAAGTGGTAACTAGCGTTCCGTCTATTTCTATGTTTTAAATGTTCCTGTTCGTTTTATTATAATTAAAATACAAACTCAGTTTTTTCGAGGAACGATAGGCAGCTTCTAACTTCGACATATGTTAACTCTATTTTAATATCACTCATTGAACTGGTTCTACCAATTACCGTACCATTTTTGATGATACAACCATTGCCTTATTAGCTAATACTCTACCTTGTCTCCTATAACGGAAGTATATTCATCCGACTTGTGTACTCCAGCATTGGATTATTCTGATTGATTGATACTTAGCTGTAACTGGTTATTATATCTCCACACTTATCAACAATTACCCCTGCCAATTACCCTTGCTGTCAACTAACGTTTCATCTATTTCAATGTCTCAATCCTTTTAAAGTGTGCTCTGTCTGTCGATGAATAATATGTAGCCGCTCTCTCACAGAAGTAATTTCGATACAAATATAAATAAATTAATGAATCCTACCAATAACCGTACCATTTTTAAGTTGCAATCGCCATCATAAGAGGTAACATTGTTCTCTATTCTTCTCTTTGAGAACTCCGTCCATCTAAGTTTTGTACTCCCCCAATGAATTATACTGATTATCGTCCGTATATGTATGTAGGTATGTACGCGTATATGCGTGTATTTGTTTGTGTACATGTATATGTATTTGTATATATATGTACGTGCATGTATATGTATATTAGTATGAATATATAGGTGTTGGTATTTATTCAATGGTATATTGTGTATTCCATTCGATTCCATGAAGGACAAGCCAGCCGCCTACTAGAGATGAGCTGCGATGTATTCATCAATTTTGGATTTATCAATCCCATGCTCATGAGTTTCTCACTTAAAAATATAGCACATATCGTGAAAACTGCTTTGCAACACGGAGTAGCTACAAATCGGCCGCCGACAGGAGATGTGCTGTCACAAATTCATTTTTATTTCTCGCTTCGCTAATTCGAATACGACATTTAAAAAAATAAGTTTGATGTGTTAGACCTAAGTATTGAAATCCCATTGCTAGACGATGGAAATGAAAAAGATTTAATAATAATAATAATAATAATAATAATATTCAGAGTTGTATGGAGGGGTTCATGTGTATATATCAATGACTGAAAACCGTACGTAAGATCAGGTCAGGTTATGATGTGTGTGAATAATATGTCAAAGTGACGTAGAATTGTGTCAAAATAAAAAATAATATGAATTACCCGTAACATTCAAACCATCTAAGATTGAAAATGGGTCCTCTCTGCCAACTTATATGGGATGAGAGTGACAACAAAATAAATAGCATAGATGTTAAATTATTATTTAGAGGCGTTTGGAGGGCTTCATATGTTTATGGCAATGACTGAACACCATACATAAAGTTGGGTTATGTTAGGTTTTGATGGGTGTGAATAGGCTAGATCCAAAAGGTGGAGATATTCGTTATGTATAAATCCTAAAAACACTGAAAAAATCATATGAATGCATGAAAAATCGATTGAAAAAATATGGTAGGTTGGGTAGGTATTCATGTAACTGGCAGTGTATGGTAACCCTTTTGCACAATGTATGTAAATGCCTTCCTGGTGTCGACACTATCACGCAAACGACCCTGTATATATGCTGTGTGTCGACACATGTGCCGACACATCGGCACATGTGCCGACACAGTGACGCTAACGACCCTGTAAATGCGTACAAAAGTGTTCATGTGTGTCCATGGTGCTTGAGATTGAAAAAAAACTACGTGAAATAGAGCCGTGTGGGAGGGTTCATGTGTATATATTAATAACTGCATACCATACATAACTATCAAAGTTGAATGAAAATATATAATTATTGGTTAAGTTGGTTAGGATGACTAAATCTTTGAACCTTCAATTGCGTTTAACTGATCCACATTAAAAAACTTTGCAACAAATGAAGTGAATTTGTTCTTGTGGAACCTACCTGTTGACTCTCATCCAAACATATAACAGAGATATCGATAAAAATTCTGGACTCTAAACATCTGCAAGAGGATATTTGCTGAATTAAATTGGAGAAATGTAATCAATCTGGTTTTGATATGGTAAATATACACCCCAATGGAGAGATTCATGCATATCAATATCATACATAAGCATCAAACTTGACTGAAACTACATAAGTATTGGTTATGATGACTTTAAGGTTAGGTTGCCTAAGTATTAATGCATTTGGCAGTGTATAACTCTTTTTGCATTCATTGATGTTTGATCTATCATGTCGAATATTGATATATATTTCGCTAATTATGTACCTTAGGTATAGATTACAACCTAGAACTTCTTGTCTGCGGACCTTACATCACAGATCTGTCAAAAAAAAAGGTAGAGTGGATTTATTCAATATTCGTTATAATAGATGAAAATGTTAGGAGCATCACATCCATCATTACAAAAAAAGCATATTTCAATAGTGAGACCATACAAAAAAACATGCTAACGCTTTAACAGCCGTAACACTCACTAACGTATGGGGTAAGCTTACATAAACGTTTTGAACACGCAAGTCCACAAGCGAGCGATGACCAAACCTTACTCGAGACTGGTCGATATTACTGGACTTGTAACAAGCGGAGTGAAAAAAATATAAATATAAATGTAGGCACACAATCTGCTGAAGATTGGTAAAACTACAGGGTCAAGTGGATAGATTTGATAAGGATGAAGGTTAAATCAATGAAGAAAATACATAACATAAGTATGCAAACGGGGAAAATAGATACAACCCTTGGTAATTTTAGGTTAGGATGAGTTAGGTTTACGGCCCCTCTATAATACAGACCTAAAGTGAAAAATGCTACAATGGATCTGTTGAATGCTCAAATAAGACAGATAATCTGAATTAGAACGCAATCTCATAACGAAGCCTGACTTGATCAATAACTTCTAAGTGCTTAAACTGCAAACGAAATACAAACATTTATAAAAGTATGACTTGCGGGAATAAGCATCTAGCAAAAACCTGCGATTGGATAACATAATTGAGATGTACATTCAATTATTGAAAAATTTCAACGCTAACACTCAACACAAATCCGGTAGAATAGTTCTCCAAGGTAATATGGAACCGGACCAAAATCCAATGTCGAGAGGGGAAACACACAATTTTTTTTAATCATTACATCCAAATAAGCGTATTTTATACCCAACATCCCATGAAAATAGGCAAATTTATTTCGAATACAGATATATTCCTATGATATCAAATCAAAAATGTACACCAACATCTAAAAAAAAATAGCTAAATAAGATTTCCTACTCTACCCTAAGCAAGAACGATTAACTATTATATACGCTGCAGATGATGAAGCCTACTCCAATATCTGACGTGATCTGGTTCATGACTATGATTGTATACTAACATAACAGCTATACCGAAAATAACTGACATTTTACGCCGAGTTAATGTGAAAATGTTATTTTATACTATCATACTATTCAAATCTATAATAAATTTCTAGACCTAACTGATGCGATGAAAGCAGGGAAAGCCCCTGGTTTGGATGGAGTTGCGACCGAGTGCCTGAAGAAGGGTGGAGTAACGATTGTCGAATGGTTGGTGAGGCTACTGAATTTGTGTTTTGCGGGAGGCGTGGTACCGAGTGAGTGGCGCAGTGCCTGCATTGTTCCGCTATATAAGGGCAAAGGAGATAAAAATGAATGCTGCAACTCGAGAGGTATCAGTCTGTTATGTGTTGTTGGTAAGTTGTACGGGAGAGTGCTGATCAAAAGGATTAGAGACAGTACGGACTGCGCAATTGGAGAGGAACAGTGTGGCTTTAGGAGTGGTAGAGGGTGTACCGATCAGATATTTGCAGTGAGACAGGTATGTGAGAAGTACCTTGCCAAAGGAAAGGATGTGTTCTGGGCCTTCATGGATCTGGAGAAGGCATACGACAGAATTGATAGGGAAGCGCTGTGGAGGGTGTTGCGTTTGTATGGAGTGGGCGGACATCTGTTGAAAGCAGTGCAGAGTTTCTATGCTGACAGCCGAGCATGTGTCAGAGTGGGGAGCGAGGTGAGTGATTGGTTCACAGTGAAAGTGGGACTGAGACAAGGC
>SDVV010025593.1:0-12394 GCA_016164225.1 Gammarus roeselii | reverse complement strand
CCACCAGCAACACCACGATCACCAGCAACACCACGACCACCAGCAACACCACGATCGCCAGCAACAACACGATCGCCAGCAACACCACGATCGCCAGCAACAACACGACCGCCAGCAACACCACGACCGCCAGGAACACCACACCCGCCATCAGCAATGTAAGTGGCTATCTTGGCTTGATATTGAGTGAACTACTCCACCAGTGATTGGCACGTAAGTAAAGGGGGTGGAATCAAAGACGTCTCCACAGACAATTGTTTATTGGGTGACAGACTTCACAAAACTCTCTCTAAGGAAAAGGGGCCCTAAAAAAACAGAACACTATTTGGTTATTTAAAACAAAGCAATCTATTAAATCATTGGTTCTCTAAAATCAGCAGTAAACACACAAACAGAGACTAAACAACCACTAGATCTAACTTAACAGGCAACCTGCAGTGCCCATTCAGAGCAAAAGTAAAACAGCTCACAAGCCTTGGCTCATTTTATTTAATATCAGGCCTGCGCATAGCAGTTCAACCCTTGCCATATACAAAAAATGTAAAAAAAATACTAGAAAAACAAATAGGCATAGGTATAAAAATCTTGAAACATTTCTCCTCCACTGTAATAGTGGCCTTGAACAAAAGTTAACCACAGAAACAGATATTTTATGCAGCCTGAGAACCTCTCGACGCAACTTTAAGGGTTCAAATTGCAGCAAACAACAAGTTAATTTCTTACTACTTAAGGTGATAAAAAAAACATGGAGCAACCTAACTCATTAAGAGAATTGATGAAATAAAAGACAGAACCACACTAGCTTTGCTTATTTCCCATTAAAATGAATCAAATACTTTTGGCCAGCAAAACATTAAAAGACTTATATCAATCACACATGGTTTAACTGCCTAGCAACTCTCCAACCAAAGTATGTGACAACTCCTTCTCAGCATCTGCATATCAGCAGCCACAGCAAAATTTTGAAAGCTCTTCTAGTAGATTTAGGTACTGGCCCTCTCTAGCTACCCAACAGAATATAATTGTCATTTCAAGACATGAAACTCACCAGTAGTTTATCCTCTAGCCAACCTACATGTGACGACAATCAACTCCGCACTAAACTTTTGATCTGACATCACAGCACTAGCCTGGGAATAGAAAAACATTAAATATCAACTTGCATATGAAAACATATTTTTGATATAAACACATCAAACAGGAAAACTCATCTCCCTTGGGGTGTGACACAACCCAACAATGTACTCGACCGGAGTGTTAAACCCACCCAAACATAGGAAACTTGACCAAGCAGCCCTTCTGGCAAGGCTCAGACATGCTAACAGAAGCAATCTCACTTTACTTTATTTTGTCTGAGTTGCAAATAGTTCCTGCAACAGCAACACCACGACCACTAGCAGCAACACCACGACCGCCAGCGGCAACGCCACGACCGCCAGCGGCAACGCCACGACCGCCAGCGGCAACGCCACGACCGCCAGCGGCAACACCACGACCGCCAGCGGCAACACCACGACCGCCAGCGGCAACACCACGACCGCCAGCGGCAACACCACGACCGCCTACACCACGACCGCCAGCAGAACCACGATCGCCAACGACACCCCGACCACCAGCACCACCACGACCGCCAATACCGCGGCCAGTCGGAAAGCCACGGCCGCCAGCACCACCAAGAACACCAACACCACCGTGACCACTGCCCCTCCGACTGCCATCACCACCACCTCCCTGAGGAGAACCCTGCAACACTGCTCTTCTAGCAATCAACTCCTGATGCTGACGGTAGGTCTGGCCTCTCTGAACATACTCATTTAAACTCATCAACATGCATCAATCCTTTTGCAGTATTCAGCAATGTACACCTCTGCTCATCATTCTCGACACATGCTCTAAATAAACCATTAGCATTCAGACACTTCATGTCACTCAGGTCAATCATGCCCAGATTCAGAACTCCACAGATCCTATCAAACATTCTTTTCACCACCTCAGCATCACTTGATGCAAAACCTCTCAGAACAACATACCTCCTACAACGCTTCTGATCATCCAGCTCTCTCAGCTCTGAACCCACCACCCACCATTCACCAAACTGGACACTCTCTCCTCAATTATACCCATCACATTTTCTGCAGATAGGTCACCACTGACTTCACCACACACAGCAGCAAACCAAGCTACTCTCCTCAATCATTATCTCCACCTCCTCCACAGACAGCTCAGCACCGCTCACAACACCAGAAACACCTCTCGCAGCAGACATTGCATCCAACCTCACTGACACTTCAGACAGCCTCTTAGAGATTGATCCCACAGCAGCAAGCAGCTGATCAAATCCTGAAAAGAGATCCGACTTACTTCCACCACCAACACCAGACACCACCTCGGATCCACTCATGTACCTACAGCAAAAATACTTCACAGCATTCCCTCCTTCCCTACACATACAGTCAATGACACACCTGTCAATCCCAACACATGCCGGACCTGCATGAAATTTACATCCACACAAGAAACATCCAATCAAGACGCCACCAACTATCCGGTCACAGAAGGAACAGCGTGCACCAACACCAGAATCACTGGAGTGCACAGAGGCGCCCCCAACACTGACACGCCTAGATGTCCCAGGCCCCCCAGCACCTGCGCCCCCCACACCAGCACCGCAGATATTACCAGGCGACTGCAAAGGCAAGCAATGCAGATTACCTCATCTGGTGCTGGCTGTCAACCCGAGTATTTCATGCCGAGTATTTCATGTATAATTTTTTCTGGGGTTGATGAGACAATATTTACACCTCTGGTGCTTAATGGTCACAATTGTAGATGTACACAAAATTTCTAGGTCATGTATGAACTTTTGAAAATCCATTTGAATTCTTAAAGTCCTGAGTTAATTTTAAATTGTGAAAAATATGAGGAGTCATCCCAGTCAATCATATCCTTAGTTTGTTGTTGTAGTTATGTGCAAGGGGCTCAAGTATGTTTTCTGAAAGTCATTAATGCACATCTCTTCTAATGCATAATGAAAAAGACAAGAGAGGTTAAAAATGTTCAAGCTAGTCGGAAGAAAATCTTTGAATGGGCTGGCAAAGCACGCACTTCAACTAATCTAAATTTGAATTGGTCCCTATATATGTATGGAGAAAAATCTGAAATTTTGCAGCTATTCAAGAAAAATGAAGCTTGCATGACTTAGCAAACAAATGCAGAATGTTGCATCATTCCATTACAAAGGTCAAAGCTAGTGGCAGAAGACTGCCCCTGGGCTATGAGAACCTATATAATTGTAAACAGATGTAAAGACAATGTTGACTGTTTGGAAACAAGTCAAACAACTAATCCAACCTGTTACTATTGCTCACCTCTTTCGATCCCACACAAATAGAAAGATAGGGCAAGAATAAGCTTCACCCTAAAAATTACAATGGTAGCTATAGGAAATAGGTTATCATTACCGATTTGGATTGAGTCGAGCCTTATGGCTATATATACTCAATACATAGACATTTTGATTGATCCATGGTCATAAACATTAGATTTTTCTTCTTCAAGGCTGAAGGGTTGCACTGAAGGGTTGCAAAATCATGCAAACCAAAGTATTTAACAGTTTCATATGCTGGGCACCTCATTCATTCAAATGCCTCTGGAAATATGCAAGATCAGACATATGTTGCAATTATCAGCCACAGTAAACATCTTAAGGTTGAAAAGTTGGTAGGACCTCAGTTCAGCTGTATATATACTTACTCTATCTCTAATCAGTGGATACCCTCACTGTGTGTAAAGCTACTCAACACAGTGCCAAGCAGGGATTTGACTGGCCCATGTGCCGGCAACATGCAAATGATTAGGCTTCAGCATATGTGGAGAAAGTCCCATCAGCTGTTGGTCAGGTGGCAGTGTGTGACCAGCTATAACGGCAATGTTTTTCCAAGTATCCAAGTTTGAATGTCATCTTTTTGGGTGGTTGATACATAGATGTTATTGTTCTCACCTTTCTTCTTACCTTTGCAGCCCCCAAGGGCTCAGCATACTTGATCATCAGGAGCACTGAGTCAGGAGAGGCCAGCAAAGCGATGCGTGCCAGCACTTACAAGGATGCGCACCATTGGTTTTTAGAGAACACAGCCAAAGCCACCCACATGAAAAACACTAAGCACAACTACAACCCAGCAAAAAACTATGGAAGCAAAATAAATACTTACATTCATATGCATATACATCTGTAATAAATATATGTACATAAATTATAAACAATCGGAAATAAAGAACAGGAGAAATCACACCACAAACTCACCAATATGACCAGAAACACAACAAGCCTCTACAAACAACTCATTCCCCAAAAGCTCTGTCAATCCCTCCTTGAAAACAGAAATGGTAGACTATTCAACAACAGCAGTAGGCAGCTCATTTCATAACCTAATGCAGCGAACATTAAAAAACCTACCCGCCAAATACAAAGAGCAGCAAGGCACCAAGAGCTTGTGCAGATGTCCCCGTGTCCTACCATCCAGCAACCTTAATCAAAACCCTCCGTGTCACAGCACATGGTTCTCCAATCCTTTATGAGGTCCCTTCTCAGCAGCCTGCCCTTGGTAGAAAACAAATTCAGAGCCATCAGCCTGTCATGGTAGAACACCTCAACTAGACCATGCACCTGTTTGGACCACCTCTTTGGATCAGACTCAAGCAACCTCACATCCTGGACATGACCAAGATTCCACATGCAGGAGCAGTAATCAAGGATGGGCCTGACATGCGTCACAAAGAGTGCGACCATAAAACCTAGCTTCTGTTCACTGTTGACCTGAGCAAGTTGCTACAAAGACCAGCAGCTCATCTCACAACTTCTCTGACATAGCCATGGAACTCAAGACCAACTTCCACATGAATTCCCAAATCATGCTGAACTTGGACAAAAAAGTCCCCTCAGGAGTGTAAACGGCTTTTGCACCCGGACCATTCCATCCAGCAAAACTTCTTCAAACATGTAAAATGGCACACTTGCTAGGCTTCAATGACAAATTTCATGAAGATGCAGTCTGGAATACTTTGTCAAGGTCCCCATACAAAGCAGACACACCACCACCAACAACATCATGATGATGGAAAGACACATTTTAAAATTATCCGCAAATGCATCAAACTTGGAAGGCTATTCATTAAAAAATTAATATATATAAGAAAGAGGACTGGACCCAAGACTGAGCCCTGTGGAACCCCACTCAGAAAATCCCTCGGCTCACTATTCACTCCATCAATGCCAACGCACATAATTTGAGAATCAAGAAAACCACCAATCCACCTCTGCACAACCTCAAAACTCCAAGAGCCTGCAACTTAAGAAACAAAATGTGATAGGAAACATCAAATGCTTTTGAAAAATCAAGCATGGTCATATCTACAACAAAGCTGGCTTTAACAGACCTATTTACATCCAAATAGACCAGCAACATCTGATCCTCTGTTGATATAGCTTTCCAAAATCAGAAACATTACAAGAGCTTATGGCAAACTAGCACATTTCACCATCAAACAACTAGAAAGGAGCAGGATTAAGAGAAACATCCACTCTGTATACGCCAAAGAAGGCAGACAACAAGAGCTCAGCCATCTCCAGCTGATTGTAAATCAGCTGTCCACCTGCTAGGACCAATTTTCTGAAAGCTAGGAAGAAGGCCAAGACGTGTAAATAAAATTTATAATCCATGTTTGGTTTTAAGATCAAGATATTATAAGCTACCTACTTCTGCTAACAAGCATCTTGGTGGTTCTCTTCTCTTTTAATTAGAAAATGGTGATATCACCCTGGGGGAGTGAAACCCTTTTTTCCCCATTTATGAAATATGTATAGACTTTTTGAAGCTTTTCCAGTTTCTGCTAACTACATACTTATCATGTAGCTGTCATTCTGATGCACGTTGTGTTCTATTGCAGAAGTGACGAGGGTGGGAACGGCAGCAGCAGCAGCGGGGGTGGTGTT
Source organism: Gammarus roeselii (assembly GCA_016164225.1). Lineage (NCBI taxonomy): Eukaryota > Metazoa > Arthropoda > Malacostraca > Amphipoda > Gammaridae > Gammarus > Gammarus roeselii. Next base: position 6,402 of record SDVV010025593.1, on the reverse strand, counting down.
GGAGTGGGGGGCGGTGGAGTGGTGGTTGTAGGAAGCTGTGGTGGTGGAGGGGGTGGCGTGGAAGTAGGTGGCAGCATGGGTAGTGGCGTGATAGACGAGGGGGGCGGGGATGGCGCTCCTACTCCTCGTCATCATCACCATCACAGCCATCACCATCACAACAGAGATGGCCATCATCAAGGAAAACACAATGTTAAATATGGAGAGCTTATTATTCTAGGGTGAGTGTGGAATGAATCTTGAGCTAGAGCTGAATTGTAACACTGGGGTAACTTCTTTCTGTATCTGACATTGTCTGCCCTTTTGCTCAGCAACTGGCTAACTAAGTAGCTGTTAATAAAAAATGCAGCAACTTCATCAACATAAGCTTCTTCAACTTCTTGGTTAGAATGAAGGTGTCTGCTTTCAAAATGTTAGATGACTGTGTGTAGGCACTTATAATTTTTATCACCACTCATGAACAGCATAAAAGCACGTCTGACCTATGATGCATAATTGTGCACGTACCAATGCATTGGCTATAGCTATAGGCTGCTTCTAATTTAAAAAAGAGTTCTGAAAGCATTGACTGCCATTTATTGAACTTGTCGTTCTATAGCTAGTTAAATTGAGTCAAGATATAGTGAGTAATAGTATGTCTTCTCTCTGTTGCAAGTGTCTGCTTCATCATGCATTGTCATTATTGCTGAGTTATTTCCCACTGTGGCAGATACAATGGTCACTTACCTCCGTCCGACCGCGGCAGAAGGCGCAGCAAGTTCATGTTGTTCAGACGGCAGAACTGTAACGGTGTCAAGGAGGATAAGCGCTACGTGGTCCGCCAGCCACAGAATACACAGGTGAGGGCACTGGCGATAGCTACAGATGTTGCACACTTTTTGAAGATAAGAATCTAACTAACTTCTGGGCCTGTTTGCCCATGCTGGCCGTAATTCCACTTGAATTAAATATTGTTAAATTTCACTTAAGAACGGACTAACTACTTAGCTTGTTCTTCTGGGCCTCCTGAAACTGTCCACGATTCCACTGCAACTAAAAAATTATTTTGTTTTACCGTAGGCGATCCTGAACGCACAGCAGCACAGCATCTCCTACACACTCTCCCGTAACCAGGCGGTCATTGTCGAGTACAAGCCTGATACCGAGACAGACATGTTCCAGATCGGCCGATCGTCGGAACCACCTATCGATTTTGTAGTTATGGACACAGTGCCTGGGGAGAAACACGGGGAGGCAAAGGTAAGATCTTGAAAACCTGGCTATGAGCAATTTTTAAGCTTTTGGCTTCTTATTACTATTCGAATTACTATTTATTTTGTTAATTTATATTCTGTGAGTGATGTCACCTACGATTGGAGCTACTTGATGATTGACCTTTGTAGCAATCTGTTTATTTTTTCTGCCCCGCAGGTGTCACAAAGCACTATCAGCAGATTTGCCTGTAGAATATTAGCTCACAGAACAACAAGAGAAACGAGGATATACGCCGCCGGATTCGACTCGTCTAGAAATATATTCCTCGGGGTAAGATGAATGATCTAGTAAAGTGAATTTGATCTGTAATAAAGTGGATGTTTATTTAGCCATCTGACTTAGGTATGTTAGGGATTGTTTGCATGCAGCTGTGCAATATGAAGTCCTTTTTATTTGCTGATGTAACGGCAGGTGTATACTGTGGTTGGCTGCCAATTATAAACTCCAAAGCACTTTTTTGTTGACCATAACTTCTCATTGATATTCTTTGTATCTAGCCTAGCTGCAACAGTATAGTAATATTCAAATTGTTGTTGAGCAGTTGCGTTATTGAGCAGTTAACCTTATGTCTAGGGATTTGAACATATTGGCATTGCTCTCAGTACCTTTCATTTGTTTTACATGTCAGAGATGTGACCTTCAAAGTATAAAATCTTGTTTTTTTCTTCAGTTGATCCCAAATGAGTCTACCTTGTGCACACAGTTACAAAACTTTTACATCTCAGATTCTCAGCTCAGGGGTTGTGTATAGCCATCTTTAACCAGACTGATTTCACAAAAATTTTGTTGCCACATGGAGTTCAACCTTTAGGGCTGAGATGACGATGCCACATGGAGTTCAACCTTTAGGGCTCAGGTGACGATGCCACATGGAGTTCAACCTTTATGGCTGAGGTGACGATGCCACATGGAGTTCAACCTTTAGGACTGAGGTGATGATGCCACATGGAGTTCAACCTTTATGGCTCAGGTGACGATGCCACATGGAGTTCAACCTTTATGGCTGAGGTGACGATGCCACATGGAGTTCAACCTTTAGGACTGAGGTGACGATGCCACATGGAGTTCAACCATTATTGCTGAGGTGACAATGCCACATGTGATAGCTACTACCTGTTGGGCGGAAGTGACCCCATCGGTTGATGGTAGCTTCATAAATAATAAGTCCTTCCACGTGGTAAGAAGAAAAGGGATGATTCTAATTCATCTCTTGAAATCTTCTGACTATTTTCCTGCTTCTTACTCATTCTCGTCAAATAGCTGTTTGCTGTTGGCACTTGTATCGTTCACCCTGGTGAATACTGCTGTGCTGTAATTTCGGTCGTGTTGACTTAATATATGCTTTACTCACAGGAGAAGGCCACCAAATGGCAGAATGGGGGCGAAATGGACGGCCTAACCACAAACGGTATCCTTATCATGCATCCTCCTGCTACCGTTCTCAACGACGATGGGGAGGGAGAGGTGGGGCTCTGGAGAGAGGTGTCGGTGGGCGGCGGCGTCTACGTGCTCAGAGAAAGTCGCTCCTCGGCGCAGAGAGGGATGAAGGCAAGTGGGGCAGGCATCACTCCTCATTGCAGGTAATTAAGGTGTTACTGTTTATAGTTTGTTTGCACAGATTTTCCGCAGTATTGACGTCGTTGGTTCCAAGTGGAACAGAGAATTTACTAGGTGTCTTCCATGTAACGTCCAGCTTTGTGCCGATTGAATGGGCTTGTTGTAGCTATACTATGGCATTATTTTCATTTACTTCATAACATGGGTTTGAGTTGGAGGGTAGATACCAAGCATTTGGTCGCTACCCGTACCTGGCTTTATCCCATTACCAATAACTGCACAGGCCCATGCCAATTCTGATACTTGCAGTCTTTTTTATCATAGCAAAAATCTAATAAGCTAAATCTTGGCAATCAATTTATATGCATCATTAATGTAAATATAATAACGATTTGGATAATATCCTCCCAGATCACCGGGTGAAATCATTAGGCATGTGTCAGTCGTATCAATATTGGCAGTATTGGCCTTATTCTAGAGTATCGGCATCATCAAGCAAAAATATAATGGGGAATAGTAAATACTCTGATACTTCAATTTTGGGTGAGTTTTTAGTAGAGGAATAATTAAAACATAGGTACGTTCTGCAATTTGTTTTCCTGTACACTGACTTTTCTGAGTATTTGAGCCACCTACCCAGGCAAACATTCAGTTAGCTACCTCTGAGAAACAATATAGCTGTAACGAATATAAAAAATTGTGCAGTTGACTGATGATAGAGGAAAAATTTGAAAGAATTGAAACCAGTCATGTCATTATATTTCTACCATATTTTAATCTACAGAATGGGAAGTGCTTATTAAATATAGACGCAAAAATAAATCCCACATGAAAACGGGGTGGCAGACAGCAGAACGGTCTCACATTCCTTACATGCACTCGCACATATTCGAAATTTCCACCCTCAAACGCTGACGGGCCCCACCTTTGTATCTCACCTTTGTAGCCCACCCATAGCCCCGACAGCCATGTCAACAGGGTAAGCAGGCATGGGAGGCAGTATACTTTGGCGCGCCAGCACTCAAAAAGAACAACATGGCACAAATACATCAGCAGGACGCTGGTCGGAATGTGCGTAACAGGTCAAAGAAAAACAACACCAAAGTCAGTCAACAACTGCACACAACTGTCAGAAACACAAACAAAAATCCAAAATCAAATCCACCTGGTCTAGCAAAACTCATACATCACCTTCCTCAACTCCTTACCAAGGCCCTCTTGGAACCACAAAGGGAATCACACTGAACCACATAAGCGGGCAGTCGGTTTCAAACTTGCACACAACGAGAATAAAAGAATCGGCGTTTATAGTCCGTCTGACAGCAAGGAACCACCAGCTTGAAAGAATGACCACGTGTGCCGATATTCGGAGCTCTCTTCAAAAAGAGCAGACAAACCTGAATCAACAGAACAATGAAAAATCTTCAAACACTTTACCAGATCCGAACACAACAACCTCCCTCGGACAGAAAACAACTGCACAGCTCTGAGCCTCTCAATGTAGTCTACACTTCCCAGCCCATCAAGCTCCCTGGTCCACCGTCTCTGCACAGACTCCAACAGTCTCGGATTCCCCAAATACCCTACAATCCACGCACACGAGCTATAGTCCAAGATGGGTCTTATATGAGTAACACACAAGGACACCATGAAAGCAGAACTCCTATCGACAGTAGAGCAAAGCAAACAGGTCACGAGAGTGGAAGCTTTCCTTACAACACTCCTCACGTGGAGATGAAACCACAGCCTTGAGTCAGCAAGGCCTCCAAAGTCCCTGCAGGAATTGACAAGCTCGAGTACCACAACATTCAAATTATAAGCAATTTCATCATCAAGCGGCTCTAAATCAAGACGACCCCTGTAGAAACGCATAAAGACACACTTGTCGGTGTTCAGCTAGATTCCACGACAGCAATACAGACTGTACCAAATTCAGATCTCTCTGCAAAGAAGACACATCCAGGCGAACTGCTTGTACATCGCGTGGGAAACTCGAATAAAGTTTGAAGTCGTCAGTAAAAGCCTTCCACTTACACAAACCACACCCGTTGCAACGTGATTGACATATAGCAGAAACAAAAGCGGACCCAGCACAGACCCCTGGGGCACTCCACTGGTTTCCTCACGGAAGTTGCTGACAACTCCCCCCACATAAACGCACATTTACCTTCCGATCAGATAACTATGAATCCAGTACAACAATACACCAGCAACACCCATACATCTCAGCTTGTCCCAACAAAACAGAGTGATTGACACCATCGAACTCCTTTGAGAAATCCAGAAAGACTACATCAATAACCATCACATCATCCACCAGATTAGCAACCTCGCCATAAGTAAGCAAAAGCTCATCCTCCGTGCTCCTTCCCACCCTGAAACCAAACTGACCATTAGAAAAAATGCAAGAATCATCCAGTAAAGACATCACCTGGGACACAATAACCCGATCCAGCGCCTTACAATAAAGAGGAGTGAGGCTCACAGGACGATAATTGAGAGGGTTACTTCTTGAACGAGACTTGAATAAGAGAACAACATGAGATTCCTTCCAGGCCCCCGGCAAAACTCCCTGGCTTGAAGACTGCAAAAATCAATGACAATGGTAATGACAGGTGCTAAGAACACAACTCCAAAACACCTGGGTGAATACCATCAGGACCGGGGACAGGAGATGAGTCTAAACTATCAAGAACCTGGGAAACTAACAATCTAGTCACACAAATCTCACAAAATTTTCTAGGAAAAAAATGATGTGGGGAAGGGCCAGTCGGATTAGCATCCACAAAAACAGATGAAAAAGAATCGACAAGCAGCTGCTAATGTCTCTCTGACTAGCAACAACCTCACCAGATGGAAGCTTCAGAGGACCAACTGAAGGACATCCCTTCTTTCTCTTTTTGAAATAAGAGTGAAACTTCTTGGGAGCCACAGAGAAGTTGTCTGCTAATTTCTGCTCATACAGACCCTGGCTGTGGCGCGAAAAATTTATGTTCTCGAAATTGAGCCTGCTAAATTTTCACAAGGATGCCAACACCTCCCCATGCTGCCTACCAAGCTCACTTCTCAAAAGCTTGTACCGCGCCCAAGCCCGAGATCTACTGATCATCAGCTCCATAAGAGGGCCCCGCAACCAGCTCGGCCGTGTGCTAAGTTCCGAATGGGAACAAACCTGTCGACAAGTGAATGGATTGACTGGAACAAAATGTAATTCTCTTTCACAGTGCCACACAGGAACTCATAATGCCAGTCAACATCTGCTAAAACCTCTCTCACACTCTTGTAATCTCCACGAGACCACATGACCGATTTTAAACCAGGATCAGCTGGAACAGCGTTCATCTGAAAGATATACTCCACCAAGACAGGGGCATGGTGGCACCTCGGGAGAGGAGGCAAAACTGCCACAGAAGGCACCCGATCCTCCTCTGTAGTCAGCACCAGATCAAGAATGCTGCTCGAAGAACAAAACAATCCAGAAACTGAGAATCAATGGGAGGAATATAATTATTATAACCAAACCAATCCAAAAATATAACCAAACCAATCCAATGACGGCAAGTTTAAATCACCGAGAACAACAACCTCTCT
>SDVV010025592.1:0-12394 GCA_016164225.1 Gammarus roeselii | reverse complement strand
TACATAGAGTCACGTTTCAGGGTCTCATTTCTTTCTATGTTTCAATTTGTCGAAGCATTGATCACAAGCGCGGTATTGCAAAAAAAATCTTACAAGCGCCTTACCCGTCATAGTCAGTCACGTCATCCAAGCTCTCTCTGTTCGACCCCCTGATGGGCCTCCTCGCCTCGTCAGAACGTCAAGTTCTATACGTCAGGTCGTCTACAGCCTGCACTGTAAGTTTCGCCACAGCATTCCGACCCGCAGGGTCATCATGGCTTGTTTGGTCTGCCATGACCTGTTCTCAGTACGGCATGCCCCGGTCTGTCTGCCATGACCTGTTCTCAGTACGCCATGCCCCGGTCTGTCTGCCATGGCCTGTTCTCAGTACGCCATGCCCCGGTCTGTCTGCCATGACCTGTTCTCAGTACGCCATGCCTCGGTCTGTCTGCCATGACCTGTTCTCAGTACGCCATACACCGGTCTGTCTGCCATGACCTGTTCTCAGTACGCCATGCCCCGGTCTGTCTGTCATGACCGTTTTTTGTCTGCCATGGCCCGTTTTTCGTCTTCCATGACCACGTTTCAGAATGTGATGCCCAGTTTACTTGCAACCATGTCCCGTTCTTAGTCTGCCATACACTTTTCGGTCAACTATGCCTTGTTCTATGCCTGCCTTGTCTCGTTTTATGTCAGTGCGTTATAGCCTGTTCATCGTTTGACACGACCCGTTCTCTGACTGCTACAACCAGTTCACTTTCGATCACATCCCTTTCTTCAGGGCCGGCAGAATTCATGGCAGATGAGAGTCGTTCCGCTGGCAGGTGTCCCCCATCCATCAGCTGCCAGGGGCACGATATCTGTATCCTCACCACTAATGGTATTACAAATCTCGGCGGGCCCAAGAGTCTCAATTAGAGGCGACAAGCCTGGAGACCCAAAGGAAGTGTTAGCGCTGCTCAACCTGGCCCTTAAAGCACGACATGTAATATGAGATCATCACGCACCGCCTCATGACCAAGCAAGGCAAAGGACAGGGGCTTAAGAAGGCGTCTGAGTGGCGCGAGACATGTAATATGATATCACGCACCGCCTCATGACCAAGCAAGGCATTAGACAGGGGCTTAAGAAGGCGTCTGAGTGGCGCGAGACATGTAATATGATATCACGCACCGCCTCATGACCAAGCAAGGCATTGGACAGGGGCTTAAGAAGGCGTCTGAGTGGCGCGAGACATGTAATATGATATCACGCACCGCCTCATGACCAAGCAAGGCAAAGGACAGGGGCTTAAGAAGGCGTCTGAGTGGCGCGAGACATGTAATATGATATCACGCACCGCCTCATGACCAAGCAAGGCAAAGGACAGGGGCTTAAGAAGGCGTCTGAGTGGCACGATATTGATAGCTTGTTTCAATCAGGGGCTCTAGTGAGCAGCGGCTGGATTTGATTTGATTTGAGCCTCATTTCCATCAGAGCCTCGACGTGAGTCATAATAGGCTCCCCCGTAGGGAGCAGCGGCTGGAGCCACGACATGGTATTTTGATCCCTACAAGTGAATTGGGATTCAGTTTAAGAAGTAATATATACGTAATATTCGATATCATTTAAAATTTAGGGAATCTGGTACAACAGAAGAGGCACAAATGGGATCAATTGTTCGATAATTGAAAATTAATTAAAAATTCATCTTAAACAAGCTAATCTTGTTTTTAATTGAAAAAATCCAATCAGATAACCCATCAGGGTGAGGAAGTTATGAAATATTCACGACGAGAATTTGGAGAGTATTACAAATAAAGAAAACCTATGAATGAAGAGGCATTGGGCAGGGGGTCACTGTGGCTAATTGATGCCAAAATTGAGGCGCTTTAACACCGGAGGACCATTGGGACCAAAACTTACAATGTAACGCAAAAAGGGGCTTCAGCTCCAAAGAACTATCAGGTTACATAACGTAGAGTATGTGTTAAAATGTCTTGTTATATGGTCATCGTTATTAAACTGGTAAAGTTTAATAAATATGGTCAAGGGTTTGCTCGGCATACTAAACAGCGTCGTTATACGACCAAACCCATGACCCCCTCCGTGTATAGTAGCGGATGAGAGCCTTCTAACTAAGTTTGAAGTGCACAAATCAGCTAACACTTTCAACAACAACTTTATGATGTGGGCATCGTCGACGTGCCTCCTCGTCTTTCACACAATCAACGCAGGTTTGGAATTAAGTGAAAGGGTCCAGCAGTTTTTTAATTGAAGCTACTGCATCAAGTACTGCTTAAGCTAGTATTAAGTTTTTTTTTCTCTTACTAGGGTACACCAAGAGCTAATTTTTGACTTGAAAGAATCCTACATCATTGAACCGTTTAAGAATAAAAGGTTTGTGAGTGAGAGTTTGTGCCCAAGTCCCACGCCGGAGTTTGTTCCAACGCGTGTCAGTCCGTCACAACGAACTCCAGAGCACCGCCTTGCATGCTCAACAATAGCCTGCGCCGCCCAGAGTAATGTTGGAGCACAAAAATAGAAAGAGTAGCTCGTGAACGACCTTGCAGTCGAGAATACCTTGCTTACGAAATAAAGACTTCTGCTCACGTTGCAAACCGCTATGTCCGTTATTTACTTAATTTGAAAAGCACTGCGAGGCGTTTTAACCAAATGATTCTGCCTAATGGGCGGATAAAGGCACTGGAGACAGAAATTTATCCAGGTTTTATTTAGAGACTAGAAGGAAGAGGCGGCAGGCCAATTACCCGCAGCGGTAATGAGAGGCTTAGGGTCTAAGAGCTCATCGTGAGCTCTACTCAGGCAGGGTCGGAAAAGAGAAGGTGACAGCAATTGCATCGCATCTTCTCAGAAGTGGACTGATGGCGTTCTCCTCAGCATACGGCAGAGCTGACGCTCTTTGCACTCAGCTTATAAACAGAGCAGTCGCGCACATCCGTCCACACAGTTGCCCTCATCAGCCACACACGAGGCCTGTAGGGATGACAGCCACGGCTGGAAAACTCAGCACAAAAGAAGCGTGTTGAATGCGTTTTTAATCATCAGGAGATTTGAAATGGTGTGCCTAAAGGGCGTTAAGGCAGGACACGTTTATCCATGAACGACACTATCTGGTATCCCAGGCCCAACATCACACCAAAATCCAAACACTGACAGCAACATACGAGAACTACACCCCAACGTCAATACGAGAACTGCACCCCAACGTCAATTAAACTAACAGTGTGAACTGAACAGGTACAGTCACGCACCAAACACGAGAACTGCACAAATATTGGTAAGACCAACCATATGACCGCGACTGATAAGGAGTTTAAATGATTGGAAATTGACACTTTGAAATAACCCAGCACTAGCTTTCCTAGCAAGATGACTGGTCTCGTAAAAGGTCCATCGAGATAGAGGACGTATACAATAGCGAATAATGACTGTTGTGACACCAAGTAATACGAAACAGTCAAACAGTAACCCCAGGTCAGACGAGAAACTTGAATGTTTGTCGATGACGGCAAACACGGCTCGCTCCAGTGAATGGGGTCCGGTCCAGACCCAGCTGATATAATCCCACGCAGATTTCTAGTCATCCGGTGCCATTGGAATCCTCTCCGTCGCTTTGAAGTAAACTTCTCGAAACTCTCGGGCTAAACTTGTTACCAGTTTCTAGATAAAACTTGTCGCTTAAATATGCTCATGGCGTCATTGACGACATATCACCGCGCGTAAAGTTATACCCTGAGTTATAGTAAAGAACTTGCTAACTGCGCAGCACCGCGTGAGGGGTGCGGCAAGGAGGGACTCAAAGGAAGGGGGGGGGGGGGTGCCCAACTCATATTTCAATGCGAGGAGGAGGAGGAAGAGGAGGAGGAGGAGGAGCTACTTCGCCCAATAACCCGCTCATACATCAAAGCTCAATATGCGAGCTTGTATCCCCCTGCTTTACGGCTCTCTCTGATACACCTGAAAACTTGACAAGCAGAGAGAAACGGTTCCATAGCATAAGTGGAGCCGAGGTCAGAGCCGGAGGACCGAAGAGCACGAGTCCGCCCATGGGAGGTCGGGACAAGCTTAGAATGTAATCAATGCACTCTTACGAATAGTTTGCTTCGCTGAGCACAACAGTTGTTTAGAAACAAAAAAGCTGTCAGTCACTCCTAGCCAATTATTATTGATATGCTGAGTGAATTGCCGTCCACCCACAAAATTATAAAGTGTAAATTTCAATGATAAACTTTGAACAAAGTTTATACAGCGAAAAACAATAAATTTCCTCCTAGGCGGAGAAATTTGGAACATTCTATTAAAGGAAGCAGAGAAATCTTGGCAAAGGGTCTCCGGTTTACTGTAGTCTCCTACCCCGTACGGGCGAGAGCCTCTTATAGGCCTACTAATGGAATTACACAGAGCAGCGGCACCGGGACGGAGCTGACCGCCTAAAATAGGAGCACGAGGACCCGCTCCTGAGAACAGCAACACAAACTGCTGAGCAGTGTGGAGGCAATTGAAGACAGTCGTTAGGCAATTGAGGTGGTTTACAGAGGGAAGTCTACATAGCCAGGTGGTGTACAGAGGAGAGTCTATAGTGCCAGGTTGTATATATAGGAGAGTTTACACGGCCAGGTGGTGCACAGTGGAGTCTGAATGACTAGGTGGCATGCAGAGGAGTGTACACAGTCAGGTGGTATACAAAGAAAAGTGTACAAAGTCAGGTGGTAAAGAGGAGAGTGTACACAGTCAGGTGGTATACAAAGAATGAAAAGTGTACAAAGTCAGGTGGTATAAAGAAGAGTGTACACAGCGGGTGGTATACAAAGAAAAGTGTACACGGTCAGATGGTATGAAGAAGAGTGTGTATGGTCAGGTGGTATACAGAGGAGAACTATACACCAAAAACTCGCTAATTCCATACCGGTCGAGAAGTGATTACCACACGGGGTCGAGGCCTCATAAATGAAAACAAGAAAATTCATTTATAAATTTACCTCTAAATAATTCATACCATCCACAGTTCTAGGCAATTGACAGAAGACATTGGGTGGTTAGTCGCTTGTGTTTGATTACTCAAAGCATTAATGCTCTAGACTCGAAGCCCAAGCCGAACACGAGGCAACGACGGAACATTCTGGACCGTAACGATGGTTGTCTCTTCACAATCAGGGTCAAAAATGCCCACTAACTCCAAACTGATGTTGAGCATTGGAAATCAGTTAAAATTATGTGAACCAGAATGTAAGCGTATCAAAGTGAATCAATTTGGTAGAGGTGTCAATAGTATGAGGAATAGCTGTGGTGTGGCTAGCAAAACAAACACTAGAAATACATCAAGGTGTGAACAAAACTATAATAGCAGAATTTGGAGTCGCCAGAAACTGCTGGAGTGAAATCTGTTGAGCGAAACCTCGCGTGAAGCGAGATGTTCAAGTACGAAAAATCCGAACCGGATCATGGCCAGATGCTCGACTCAGCCACACTAATACTAGGTTGGGGCTACAATGACTGGAAGCAGACCTCCATGAAAACAATAGTGGACCTATATGAAGTAAACACCAGTTATGGCGCACAAGAAAAGAGGACCAAGTGTAGTTAGTGGACCTAAATGAAGTAAACACCAGTTATGGCACACAAAAAGAGAAGACCAAGTGTAGTTAGTGGACCTAAATGAAGTAAACACCAGTTATGGCACACAAAAAGAGAAGACCAAGTGAAGTTAGTGGACCTAAATGAAGTAAACACCAGTTATGGCACACCAGAAGAGAGAACCAAGTGAAGTTAGTGGACCTAAATGAAGTAAACACCAGTTATGGCGCACGAGGAGAGAGGGCCAAATGAAGTCAGTGGACCTAAATGAAGTAAACACCAGTTATGGCGCACAAGAAGAGAGGACCAAGTGAAGTTAGAAATTCGTTGCCTGGAGTTTGTTTCCACATTGTAATACCTAGATTAGTTCATGGGAAATCACTTAAAACAGGTAAGTGATGTAATGCAAGCCATTAAATATCTACGAAACAAGATGTGATAGGAGACAACTGTGCTCCTCCAGTACAAACTACAGAAGCCCCTAACAAGTGCTTACCGTAGCAGTCCGAAAATTAGGCCTACACAACTTTTCAACTCTTACAAGGAACAAAATTGCATCCCGGTTCCTGTATCTTCACTCCCGCGCACTCTCAACACTACACCGTTGTTGCTGCAACTCTCCACACGTGATCTCACAACACAAATCCCGAGTTTCTCCAACTCAAAATCCGTGTCCTCATAACACTATGCCGGAGTTTCTCCAACTCTAAGCCCGTGTTCTCATAACGCTATGCCGGAGTTTCTCCAACTCTAAGCCCGTGTTCTCATAACGCTATGCCGGAGTTTCTCCAACTCAAAGCCCGTGTTCTCATAACGCTATGCCGGAGTTTCTCCAACTTAACACCGGTGTGTTCCCACAACACTGCGCCAGAGTTCCTCCACCTCCACACCCGTGCTCAAACAACCTTACACATGATTTTCTCATCGATACTGAGAACCACGCCCATCGATACTGCCAATCAGAGTATCCAATCAGAGGAAGGATCTCCACAACTAACGGATCTAATGATTAGTACAGGCGCGGGAGAGTTTAATCAGCGTGAGACAGTCTTTGCCATTCGTCCGTGGTAATGAACCTGCGTGACTCGGTTCATTGTACCCTCTTTCTCCTACCCCCTTCCACCTGTGGGCTGTCCTTTCCAGCCTAGGCCGCCAAAACGGGCTTTGGGGACCTGTCCTCAAAACAGAAAGCAGCGTCAATCGAGCGCTGGCCTCGGCCCAATAACGGGCCCATGGCAGGGAAGGGCTGCCCAGCAGGAAATCCATTACAGGCAGAGGAGACGGTCAGGGAAAAAATGGAGAAGGAGGACAATAGTCAAGAAGAAAAGGCGGGTTGTTGGGACACGCAAGATGTAATAAAACACACGATTAGTCCACGTGTGATAGCAGCAGCTGCGCAGAAAAATGAATAGATGTTGAATCACGAAGTGGATCGTAATATGTTATTTTGACGAATTTGAACGGCCAATATCGCACTAGGATGGAAATGTAAAGAGTCACATTTATATTTCAAACACTGAAATACTGACCCATTGTCACATGGTCTTTGATTCATGGATTGAGACTTCGCATTGACAGTCATACATTTTATTGAGTTTTTCATATGTACAGTAGCGAAAGAAAATTCGTTTATGGTTAGTCTACAACTGAAAAAACAAACTCTACCTTTCCCACATGGAATTGAACTTTATATAGAATTTTTACGGTATTATAACTGGACAAAGATTCTCAATGGACAATATCAATTAAATTTCCGATGCGTTCAAATATCGAGCGGAAAATAATAATTGAAGGTTTTTCTTAGTCTTCAATCCTAGAGTAATTTCCTTTCGCTACAGTGCACAAATATAGCATGACACCAAAATTGAATTCATCGAGGAGTGAAATGCATCAACAAAATAATAGGCACTGGTCATATAACTGAATGGAAATATGATCCGAAAGGTTTGAAACAAAACTTATTGAATTTTAGACGATCGGAAAATGAAATAATACCAAATTTTATGAAAACGGCCTCTGATAATGAGAGAGTTCAGTTCTCTATTTCCTTACAAGGTCCTTTGTTTCCTCGTCAGGTCCCTGCATCCTAATCAGGTTCTTTGCATCCACATCAGGTCCTTTGCATCCAAATCAGGTCCTTTGCATCCACATGAGGTCCTTTGTTTCCTCGTCAGGTCCCTGCATCCTCATCAGGTCCTCTGCATCCTCATCAGGTGCTCTGTATCCTCATCAGGTCCTCTGCATCCACATCAGGTCCTCTGCATCAACATCAGGTCCTCTGCATCAACATCAGGTCCTCTGCATCAACATCAGGTCCTCTGCATCAACATCAGGTCCTCTGCATTCACACCAGGTCTTCTGCATTCACATCAGGTCCTCTGCATTCACATCAGGTCCTCTGCATTCACATCAAATCCTCTGCATTCACATCAGGCCCTCTGCATTCACATCAGGTCCTCTGCATCCACATCAGGTGCTTTGCATCCACATCAGGTCCTTTGCATCCACATCAGGTCCTTTGCATCCACATCAGGTCTTTTGCATCCACATCAGGTCTTTAGCATCCACATCAGGTCTTTAGCATCCACATCAGGTCTTTAGCATCCACATCAGGTTCTTTTCATCCAAATCAGGTCATTTGCATCCTCATCAGGTCCTCTGCGTCCTCACCAGGTCCTTTGCATCCTCATCAGGTCCCTGCATCCTAATCAGGTCCTCTGCATCCTAATCAGGTCTTTTGCATCCGCATCAGGTCCTTTACATCCATATCAGGTGATTTGCATGCACATCAGGTCCTCTGCTTCCTAATCAGGTCCTCTGCATCCTAATCAGGTCCTCTGCATCCTAATCAGGTCTTTTGCATCCACATCAGGTCCTTTGCATCCACATCAGGTCCTCTGCATCCACATCAAATCCTCTGCATCCTAATCAGGTTCTTTGCATCCACATCAGGTCCTTTGCATCACATCAGGTCCTTTGCATCCACATCAGGTCCTTTGCACCCTCATCAGGTCCTTTGCATCCTAATCAGGTCCTTTGCATTCACATCAGGTTCTTTGCATCCACATCAGGTCCTTTGCATCTACATCAGGTCTTTTGTTTCCTCATTTGTTAATCTGATTCCTCATTAGGTCCTCTGTTCTCCCATCAGGTACTCTGTTTCCTCATTAGGTAATCTGTTCCCTTATTAGGCATTCTGTTCCTTCATTACGTACTTTGTTCGCTCATTAGGTGCTCTGTTCGCTCATTAGGTACTCTGTTCGATCATTAGGTACTCTGTTCTCTCATTAGGAACTCTGTTCTCTCATTAGGAACTCTGTTCTCTCATTAGGAACTCTGTTCGCTCATTAGATACTCTGTTCGCTCATTAGGTACTCTGTTCGCTCATTAAGTACTCTGTTCGCTCATTAGGTACTCTGTTCTCTCATTAGGTACTCTGTTCTCTCATTAGGTACTCTGTTCTCTCAATAAGTACTCTGTTCTCTCATTAGGTACTCTGTTCTCTCATTAAGTACTCGGTTCTCTCATTAGATACTATATTCTCTCATTAAGTACTCTGTTCTCTCATTAGGCATTCTGTTCTCTCATTAGGTACTCTTTTCTCTCATTAGGTATTCGGTTCTCTCATTAGATACTATATTCTCTCATTAGGTATCTATTCTCTCATTAGGTATTCTGTTCTCTCATTAGTTATTCTGTTTCCTCATTAGGTCCTCTGTTTCCTTATCAAGGCATTCTGTTCCTTCATTGGTTACGGTGTTCTCTCATTAGGTACTCTGTTACCTCATTAGGTGCTGAGTTTCTTCATTAGTCCTTTGGTAATCACTCCTCGCCTGAGGAATTGTCCTCGGCAAGCAATTGCTCAGCGCGCCAGGCCTTGTAGGAGTTGAGGTCAGGACCACTTGCTGTCCCAAGTAATGAAGGAGGGAAGAAACAAGTCAGTTCATTCCAGTCCCGTTCGTTGATGTTGTGCTTAGTGTTATGGAAATTGACGGAATGACGCTACAACACAATATTTCACCCATACCGTACGAGTAAATGTGCGGAGTTTGGATCGAAACCGGTAAGGTGCGACCTCGCTCTGCGTACGCTTCAGCGTCTACTGTAGCTCGTATACCGAGAGCCACAGACAGACACCATCAGAAATACCAAGTCAAACATCTAAGCCACTTCCTATGTCTGGTGAAAATTATGCCACTATAATTCAGAACATCAGACGAATCACAGAACTACTAGATCACTTTCAGGTATACAAAAGAACATCACCACCACTCACTCATTCACTTAGTACACAAAAAAACATCACCACCAATTACTCCTTCAATATCCAAAAAATATCACCACCACTCACTCACTTAGTATACAAATAAACATCACCACCACTCACTCAGTATATAAAACACAGCACCACCACTCACTCACTCACAAGGGAAAAATCAAAATAATAAAGTAATGGAATCATCAGCCAATAGGACTAGGAATATTAATCGAACTATAGTAACACGGCGTCACAACAAGTCACTGATTCGTGTGCAGCAAATCATGGTTAGTAGGGCCAGAAGCTGCTTAATGCCACTTCTTTCACACTCATTAGTCCATTAGGTAAAGCAAAAGTCCACCATCGACAGCTGGCAGCAACCAAGCAACTATATTTGAAGAAAACTTCTGCCATAATCCAGTGTGGCCTGTCACTGCCGCCGATCTGGCACTCGTGTGTGTGGTCACTGCTAGTGTGGCCCGTCACTGCCGCCGATCTGGCACTCGTGCGTGTGGTCACTGCCAGTGCGGCCCGTCACTTTCGCCAATCTGGCACTCGTGTGTGTGGTCACTGCCAGTGCGGCCCGTCATTTTCGCCGATCTGGCACTCGTGCGTGTGGTCACTGCCAGTGCGGCCCGTCACTTTCGCCAATCTGGCACTCGTGCGTGTGGTCACTGTCGCCGATCTGGTACTCGTGCGTATGGTCACTGCCAGTCTGGCCCGTCACTGCCGCCGATCTGGCACTCGTGCGTGTGGTCACTGCCAGTGTGGCCTGTCACTGCCGCCGTTCTGGCACTCGTGCGTGTGGTAACTGCCAGTTGACCCGTCACTGCCGCCGATCTGGCACTCGTGCGTATGGTCACTGCTAGTGTGGCCCGTCACTTCAGCCGATCTGGCACTCGTGCGTAGGGTCACTGCTAGTGTGGCCCGTCACTTCAGCCGATCTGGCACTCGTGCGTATGGTCACTGTTAGTGTGGCCCGTCACCCCCGCCGATCTGGCACTCGTGCGTATGGTCATTGCCAGTGTGGCTCGTCACTGCTGCCGATCTGGCACTCGTGCATGTGGTCACTGCCAGTGTGACCCGTCACTTCCGCCGATCTGGCACTCGTGTGTGTGGTCACTGCCAGTGTGGCCCGTCACTTCCGCCGATTTGGCACTCGTGCGTGTAGTCACTGCCAGTGTGGCCCGTCACTGCCGCCGATCTGGCACTCGTGCGTGTGGTCACTGCCAGTGTGACCCGTCACTTCCGCCGATCTGGCACTCGTGTGTGTGGTCACTGCCAGTGTGACCCGTCACTTCCGCCGATCTGGCACTCGTGTGTGTGGTCACTGCCAGTGTGGCCCGTCACTTCCGCCGATCTGGCACTTGTGCGTAAATAAATGTCGTTGGGAGCCTCACTAAGGAAAGTCTAACCTCGACTGAACACACTCCTGTTAGCTGTTTACTCTGTCACATGTCAAAATTATCATCATGGGCACCGTCAATGAAGTTCGGTGCTGGAAAGGTTAGGTTCAAATTTAGCGGCGCTAAGACAGCGGTTGGCAAAGGTACCTGCTAAATTTATAGTTTCACGGATAGTTTCTAGAAACAATAGCCTTACACGCAGCGTTAAAAATACAACAGAAATACAGATCAGAGTACAATATCATTGAGCGAAAAATTATGAATATCCTGCACTGACGTGAACGCAATCTTTTGCAACGACAAAACAGTATGGGGTAAATTTTATAACACTTGGCTAATTCCAAGCATCTACTTGACATCAGTCACGAATGCATTTCTTTGAGGTTCACAGGATGTTCATCTAAAAAACACAATAAACTAAACTTTACGGGCTTTAAAACATTCTCTACGAAATCTGGGCTTGGTCAACCATTTTTGTTTAGCGCATAACATTATTTTAGCATAACCAGAAGCCCACCGCCACAGCCGGCACATTTCTCAGAGTAGTCGTGACAGCGGCCCACCAGGCTATAAACAAAGGCCATCATTTCGTCTCCTAATCCCCAGTGATTTAGAGTCCAGGGAAATGGGATGCAAACTGCATCCGAAGTCACTGAATGTTGAAGCTTCGCGGCTTAACTCAAATAAAACTGAACAGAAGCCGAACGTGGGAGCCCTGCCGGGGCGGGGCGGAGGTGGCATGCAGTGTGCCCCGCATTATCTGTAATAATGAGCACAATGCGAGGCCATGCAGGGCCCTGCTGGCCTCCTTAGAACCGGTTCCGGCCTCCAACTGGGGAAGCGAAAGCTCTGATAGGCACCCTCCTCGGACTCCGAATGGCCTGCTTACAACAACGAAACAACAAGCCAAAGAGGAGGCTTTTGGTTATACTTTAGAAGAGGCTGGACCGTTTCCACGGAGGGCGATGAGAGTTTTGGGGAAGACAGGGGACGTCTGTGCAGTCTATTGATGAAGGTCAGAGCGATTATGATGAGGCCAAGAGATGATGAGGAGCAAGGAGATGCTAATGAAAATGGGGATGATGAAAGGGCGATGAGGCAGAATAAGGGAATGATGCTGATAATGAAGAGAGTAACAATGTAGTGTTGGGATATATATATACATAAATTAATA
>SDVV010025591.1:0-12394 GCA_016164225.1 Gammarus roeselii | reverse complement strand
TGGTAAGGATTTTATGTATGATATGTATAATACCTACTGATATTGTTTATTAATCACTTATTTTAAAAAATATATAGATAAATACTCCTATGACTAAAGTTTGTCTACTTGCAGATTATATAAATGAGAGACCATGACCTACGAAGACCTATTTAGTATGAGCACATTATTGATATAATATAATTCATTGTAATCATGGTCCTGATGATATTGCTGTAACTTCATTCAAAGGGTAACACTTTACAGGTTCTCTCGATGGCATCCTTGAAAAGCTCTCTTCGTGCTGTAGTTGCATTCACTGTCAGGAGTAGATTGATTTGCAGTTCCTACTAATGCATTAATAGTAGTCGCTGGGCCCCCTCCTCATGCTTCATGTCCTGTATGAGCGTGACTGCTGCGTGACTGAAGAATGTTTGGAGCTCTCATCGAATCATTGGTAAGATTAGGCTGTCATAGTATCATTCAAAGTTGCGTAAATCATTCTCGTTTATCGCAAAATTTCCATTTGTTCTGCGATAAGGAATATTAATTAATGTTTTTACGAGTTACGTTCGAATTAGGTGAATGTTTATAAATGTTAGTCACCTAATACAATAATCTTTTCTGTCATTTCATTTTTTGGAGCTACTGATAGTGTATATGTGCATATATTTTCAACTTTTCAGTTTTTTTCCTTAATCGCCAATCAAATCAATCCGGAGATATTATTTCTAATTATTGCAAAATATTAATTACATGTTTAGAGTTTGAATACATTTGAAATTGAATCATCTCAAAACTTATATTATTATTGGTAGTCACGTTGTTCAATGGAATTTTCCGATCAATTATAAAACAATTCCCAATTGCTCACATTTAATCACTATTCTTAGACGTTATATTTGCGCTGTCTAATCTCTAAATGATAAGTTTTTCCATTTTAAATAAAACATGATTTCCATCAAAGAAAAACACATTAAACATGACCTTAAACTTATGTAATCGTCCGCGAACACTTGCTGTTAATCAATAATAATTTCTTCTTCCATATCATTTATTTTATTTCCATTACTCGCGAGTATGATAAATTCTCTGACATTCTCTCTGAGCAGCAAGCAGATGCAGTATCTGACTCCGGAGTACCAGGGTAAGCGTTGTTCCAGTGTGATCACTTCAGTCTGGTGCCTTGCATCCTGTTCACTCGAAATTAATCTAACATGAATAAATGAGTCGTCCAACTCACTCTTTCAAGGATATTCAGCATAACGTTTATGTTACACTATCAAAATAAAATTTACGCTCACGATTTGCATTTTCACTTGGATAGTTCGTTCACTGAAACTATCTGGCTAATCAATGTAGTTCTAGGATCAAATGACTGAAATCAAAATTTTAACGTCCGATTTTTTTATTATCTGATCTTATCCATCCAGTGTTTATGCCTCTGATTGGAATAGAGATAAGAATATGACGAGTAACTAGATTCCCTGGGCTTGAAATGTTTCAATCTGTCCTTACGACAGAGCATTCTAAGCGCAGTGGTGAAGAACAGCGGCAATGAAGCCAGACTGAAGGTCACACTTTGCTTTGCCTTATTAATCATTCGAGTTCATATCAACGTCACCAGGCCTCATAAACATCTGCCACCGTGTGAGCGATTTTTTCGTGTGAAGGTTTCAGAGTTCGAAGCTGCTATTTTATTACTTTCTTCTGTGAGTGCATTGGCGGTGTGCTGGGTGTTGTTACCTGATGTTTGCTAATTCTGACATTAACACAATTCACTCTTCTTTTCCTACTATAACACTAATTTTTTGATTATTTTGATGGGGCATCGTCACTAATTGCTGATTGTAAATATGAACAAAACGCACGTTGGTAACACTATTCAATTTGTGCACATGTTTTCTTTGATATTCCCACCTAACAGTTTCATCAAACGCCTTTTGATACGAACATGCATTGTAGTTTAAACCTTTGGCGCACGTACAGTGTAGCCTAGTGTAAATCCATGCCGCACTAGTAATCGCCTGCTCCCAGCGATGACCATAACAAAGAAATCACAGGCTAACACCTTTATCTTGGTGAAAATCAAAGTAGCTACGTATATAATGAGAGAAGGTAAATTCTTTTCATCTTGGTATCAGAAAGGTTGTCAATAAAGCCAGCTATCCGCAGGCACGTCCCAAAAAGAACCTGGAGAAAACATGTCTTCCCTCAAAGGATATTCATGATCAGCAATGACGGTGGCGCCGGGCCCTATAAAAAAATCGTGAACTGGTGTGTTACTAACTTGGCTCCCTTCAGCCTTAGTGATGAGGAAGGGGAAAGTGCCACGGCTCCAACTCCGCCTCCCCGATCTCCTTTGGGTGGCGGCGGTGTTGGGCATTCGTGGGCCTTGGGTTGCATCGGGCGCCAGGACGCCATGTCCCGTAGCTTCAGCAACATCGCTGGCGGGTTGTGCCACGCCCATGCGCACACTCTAGCTGTAGCTGGCGTAGTCGCCAACCTGCCATCACCCACAGCACTGCAATCCTCACCTCCGCCTGCCTCTCCCTTCAGACGCGGCGAAAGAGCATCCTTCCATGGCCGAGGTAGCGCCCGGCCCCTAACCTTCCCACAAACCAATCCCTCCACGCCTCCTCCTGCTCCTTCCATACCCCGACCAAAGCTTCCAATTCCTCCTAGACCCACTGCCACTCATCAGAGGACCCTCCCCAACGTTCCTGGTCCTTCAACTTTCTCTGCAAAAGCTTCTGCATTTCTGTCCAAAGACTCTCAGTTACTCTCTGTCAAAACTTTACTTCAGCAAGTAGCTTCTTTAAGGCCTCGTGCTGTCTTAGCTTCATTGTCACCACGTCCTTGCCACCGCTTCCTCCCAAGGCCTCCTCTGACTCAGTCACACTCACATCCCAATTTGCACTCATCATCGTCTTCGTTGTACTCGTCTACTGAGTCAGTTGCATCACAACCCGATACTCCCCCTACCAAAAGATCAACAAACATCGACATGGCCAGTGAAATCTCCTCTGTAGCATCCGGTAAGATTAGGATTCCTGAGCATTCACCAGTATACGAATTTCGATCTCAGTGTAATCCAAAGAAGCAGCACAGAGGCCACAAGTGTCGACTTATACGTCCTACTCAGATTAGCAGACTTTCAAATCACAGCGACTGTTGCCATTTTTTCAATCGATCCAGTCACATTTGCCGTTATCAAGATGATAGTCGTTATCACAGCCCTCCACCTCCAGCACCTTCACAGTCGCCTCTTCATAACTCTCCTCTCCACACCACAACTCCCGTGGAAGAATCACCCCACGCATCACCTTCTCCCTATGATCCGGGGATCTCATCGGTGAATAGTCCTTCCTACCTCTACACGCCTGGTTCAGCCTTCACCTTTTCATTCGAACCTTCACCAGTTCCAGAGCCAAGAAGTGTTCTTTCTGGCAGCAAAACGTACAAAGAAATTTGCGATTCCCCGCTCCATCCCTCCCAATTGGAAGTCGAACCTGAAATTCATCAGATATACTACGCACCTGACAGTTACACAGATGAATACAACAATTTTGAAAGACAATCGCATACGGGAGGGTATAATCCTATGTCCTCCTCAACGCAACTTCCTTATCATCTTTTGCAACAATACTTTCATGACGACAATGCTCCTACCTCACCGCCTGCCTCTCCCTTGGCTTCACCGATTCATCTTCCTCTACACATGAGTTCTCTCTACCCTCTGCCTCAGACCGTTCCTAGTTGTGCGATGAAGCCATCAGTGCCAAACTCTAACTTATGTTCTGTCAGTGAAACTGCTGAGTGTTCTAAAGGTGCCTTACGGTGGGACGAATCTTGCACTGATGAAGTTTCAGAAAAGTTTGCAGCTTTGTTTACTCCGGACTTGCCAGGTCCTGCAACGATTTCTCAGAGTTCGGCTAATGTTCCTCCAAATCGAGAAAATACAGCTCGTTTCCCCTCAGTTGCTGACGTTCCCTCCTCGTCAATTTCCTCCATACAGTCATCAATGGTGCATAGGATTCAAGACACGTTCAAACGAAAAGAAAAAACAAAGCACCACACACAAACAAACCCTCCATCAACAAAACTATCTTCCCAGGCCCTTCGTATTGAGGCTCCAAAATCGTCTACGTCACTCATGCCTCTCTTGCTTAGGTAATACTTTGTCTTATCAACCACCTTTTATGTGCATCCGGCCACACTCCGTTTGCTTCTCGTCTAGCTCTTCGTTGGGCAACCGCTTCTCTTGAAACAGGCATCTTTCTTTCTAGACGCGTGCTTCTTACTCCAGTCCAACCGAACGCCAAAACAGGATGCATGGACACATTGAACTACGTTCACGGCATAAATGTCTTTCTTTCTTTCCGAAATCCTCGGAATTATTGATCTGTTTTTGAAAATGTGAAGTGAATCCTGTTTTGTAGAGGTCAGTGCTTCTACTCCATAATTACTGCTTGCTTTCAACGTCCTGTCCCGTTACCCACTACACACTTCCAAAACTTGCTCATTCCACTACCTCCTTCTTACTGGGATATTTGTTAAAGCTGCTCAAGTTTGACCTCAAATTTTCAACACTTGGTTGACTGCTACTATTGTAGTTTTATGCATTCAGTTCATCTTGTTGCTGAGAGAATACGGTCAGGTCAAGATAATGTTTTATTGCAACTCTGATTAATTTCAACTAATGTTCGAGTACGAAGATACGCTCTTCTGCTTTGCTGATGTGGTAATGATGAAGGGATACAATCAATTCATTTTACGACCTTTTCATTGCAATTTTGTCTGGATTATCGATTGTTCAACGCATATTCAGAAGGATTTGTTTCTTTGCCCATGTATACTATGTATGCACTATCAGAATAGTTTCATCATCCTCGTGTTCATGTTACAACTCAATGCAGATGTAACATTTCAATTTCAATACCAATCCAACCAGGAATTATATGTAAGCAAAAGGATTTAACCTGAATCTCCGTCCCCAGACAAAGGACAGTTACCACATCAGTAACAAGCTTGTGGCATGGCTTGTGCTAGCGTCGAAATACTGGAATGTTGAACGGCTATTTTCTGCACCATTTGTTCAAACAATATAACCATATAACTAATTATTATAATTTGCCGAATGGAGTTCCTTAAAATGATTTATTGCAGAATAATACCATCGTACAGTTGTGCAACATTCAAAAAACATCCGTTTACAGCGTTTTGTGCATTGTAATATATACCGTAGAAAAACATGTGTTGTATGTTTCAATACATACGGTCACCATGATTTGTGCCTGCTTTGATAATCGAGATTATGCATGCCAGTCTTGCTTTTGAAGCCATTTGCTAGAATAAGGAAATATGATCGGTTCATGCGTAGAAAATAGAGACAGTGCCTAAATCTAAAGCATATTTGGATAGTGTCCGAATGCCCTATAGGATCTAAGGCGTTATCTTTATTTCTCCATTTTCTCCTGAGGGAAAAAATGCCAAGGTCAGCTTTTCTTTGTGTGTATATATATTGTGATTTTCATTTACATTGTTGTGTTTGTTTGTTTTTGTCGTCATTGACAGTTTTAAAGATGTATTTGTGCTAAGCAGTTGTTCAAGCTCAGCATGAATGATGGAAATAATTTTACTAAAATAGTTTCCTTTTCAATACCAGTGGCAATGAATTGTTGCTTCTGCCCGAATCATCCATACAATATTACTGTTGTTACAATTTTCAGTCACACAGACAAATACTAGATACTACAAGGAAAAAAATGAATATAATTAGTTGAAGAAATTTCGCAGTATTTAAAATCATCATAAACTGTATGAATAAGAGTATGAAGAATAACCATTTATTTTATTTCACTGTTAGACTAAGAGAACCAGAAAATGTTTGACTACTTCACCAAAGTACCAACCAAATATTTTACTTGAACGTACAATCTCTGTCTACTTTCTATTATGTGAAAAGTGATGCTCTGTCATATCAAAATTAAACGATTTATTTATGAATGCTACTCAAAAAATAATCTAACTTGTGAGAATCGTGTTTTTCCTGATGGAATTGCATTCTCATGAAACTTGTGGAGAAAACCAATGTGAGATTCAGAGTCCAATTGTTTTATTAAGCTGCACTTGAAGAAAGGTTGATTTTATCAACACTAAAAACAGTCCTGTTAAAGCGTCTGTCTAGATTGACTTTTGAATTGGTCCTGAACCAAATCGAACTCTGACAATCCTCTCACTTTGATAATTGTTGATCAGGCTTCTGTTTCTTCGGCTTGTAGCACCTGAGTTTGGTTCCCAATTAGAAAATTATATGTTCAAGTTTGATTTGAGCAAGTAATTGGAATTTACCTCATGTCACATCTCAACATTTCGTTGTAATAAAGAAAAGAGTTTGTTTATAAAAAGCCTTTCTGCCAATTTTTTACTGGAATGTTTGAAAATAGCCATAAACATGTTATAACATTTTTTATCTTATTTTATTAAGATTTTGTTCAATTTTTATTACCTACCAACATTTAAACCTATAATGCTTATTTTGGTCTTTTGATCCTAGGAAATGCACCCACCCTAGTCTGTTTTTACACGGACATTTCTAACAGCAATACTTGTTTAGTTCATAACGCATCTTTTCTATAGTAAATCATCCACAAAGTAAATAGTTCATGCTAAAGACACTATAGCCTTAGAGTCCTGAAAGTTTTATTCCATGTAGAGACCAGTTAGTGATGGAGGAAAAGGATGTTAAGCGGATCAGTTGTTAACAATAGCTCCAAAGCATACCTTCTGTTCAGGACCCAAACAGAAGCTTTACCTAGTCACTCGTTTGCCTCGATCAATGATTTTGCCCAAGCCATACCTCCCACTTGAGCTTTGTTGTTATTCTCTTCCTAGCCACTGCTCACCTCCTCCCGAGTACAGTAGGCCACACACTGGCTAATCCATTTCCGTCCTGCAGATGTTTTTCCGTGGGAGCGTAGTGCAATTTGTTCAGTTCACTTTAGATACTGTTTAGGTTTTGCTGCCAAGGTCATAGAGTTGATTATTTCATCGCCGAGTTACTATGATACCCCTTTTGTTTGGCTCTAAACATCCATGTTATACGTAGACTAGCGACTGGTCTAGAGGCTCCACTCAACTCTTATTATCATTACTTCTACAATGTAGCTGATCAATATTAATTTGGTTGCATTTTTCTCCCTCCCTTTTTCTTTCCAAACAATTGCCCGGACCCCAACCCATCCCAAATGGCTCCTTCAATCCCACCTCATCCTCTCCTCCCGCTTCTCTTCCTTT
This sequence comes from Gammarus roeselii, assembly GCA_016164225.1. Classification (NCBI taxonomy): domain Eukaryota; kingdom Metazoa; phylum Arthropoda; class Malacostraca; order Amphipoda; family Gammaridae; genus Gammarus; species Gammarus roeselii. The sequence continues at coordinate 5,116 of SDVV010025591.1, read as the reverse complement.
CATGCTCCTCTCCCACTTTTCTTTCTGATGACTCCCTCTCCATCTCAAACAATTTCCCTTGTCCTTCTCCGCTACCACAACTCCCACAACATCGTCGTGTCTGTTTATTCGTTCGTTCGTGCAAGTACTGATGCACTCCCTCCCCGTCCCTGTTAACATCGTTGCTGTTTGGTGTCCCGTTTGTTCCCTTGTACCCTGATTGTAACCTTGTCCTACGTTTGACAACATACGTGCTCATCGCTCGTAATCGCTTCCACAACATACGTGCTAATCGCTCGTAATCGCATCAATGCATTCCATGATGATACAATCAAAATTGCTTTATAACAATCATTGTGAATCGGTAAAAAATGTCCCACCCCACTTCATTAAGAATAATTCAACATTCCGTCAAATTGCTGCCTACTGACTACAAAAAATGAATTTATTCCTGCCATGCTCTGAAACCTGGGAATGGCTTCAAAACATTTCACTGCGAACCCTCAAATTGCTTCAACAAATTCCATTGTTAATCCTTACAATTGCTCCAAATCCTTTCTGCTGTGCATTCTCGGATTTACTCCAAAACATTTCACTGATGAAACCTCATAACTGTTTTTCATAATTATATTATGAATACTGAAAATTGCATTGAATCATATCACTATTTTGAATCTTGAATTTAAATATACTTCAAATCATTCCACTGTCAATCGTGGAAATTATTTCAATAATTCCTCTTGCAATCATTCCAATCACGAATGTACCCAATCTGTCCTGTAACTGCAATCATTGCAACCGACTTGCGATGGGACACATTGTCACCAAATCCTCAAATGATGCTACATTAAACCCTAAACTGCATGATCTTGCAAATGTATCCTTACGGATGTGTTAAAATGACTTGATAATCAACTCATTTGGATCACATGTCCCGGCCTTCAAATCGGATACTGTCAACGGAATTTTTAATGATCATATTTAATGATTTGTAATGATGGGTCGATGCTTCTTCACAAACCCCTCACAATATGCCAACATTACTACGCAATGCACTGCTACCTCTTCTACCTGTTTTGCCTCGACTCCACTAACTATCACTGAACTCCTTCTTCACGAACCCCTCACAATATGCCAACATTACTACGTCATGCACTGTTACCTCTTCTACCTGTTTTGCCTCGACTCCACTAAACTATCACTGAACTCCTTCTGGAATCCGTTCTTAACGTGTACCATAAATATCCTCAATAATAAAAATCGTCATTTAATATCTATGAAATCCACACCAATTTTCTTTCTTGTTAAACCCCTTCTCCTTCAACATCTTATTCTTTTTGTACTATTTTTTATTGGATCTCATGGAACCCTTGTAATAACACCATCACCATGACGTCACCATCGTAATCTGTCCCTTCCCTGTCACTACATACGCCGCCACCTGAGTCCCCTTGACTATTCTGTATCGCACCACTATCCCCCTCTCCTCCCCATCCCCCCTACTATCCTGCTCTCCCCCTAACTTCAACACACCCGCCGCTGATGTGGGGTGTACGGTCTACCATCTTCGCGCAACGACTTGTGCCACTTCTGCTGCTGACGAACCTCATCGTGCTCCATCACCGGCCTCTTCTGGGGGTGTCTGCCCACTTTCTGGGGGCCCGATCACCGTTAACCTGGTTGCTTCGTACCATTACCTTCACTCTACTCGTGCTCTGCCACCTAACGTGTTCTGCTTCACCACTTACAATCAATCAATTCAACACTAACAACCTCTGCATATTGGCGATTATTAATGTATTTTTGTATATATTTGGTAACGACCTATGAAATACATTTTTTTTTGTCACCGAAATACTTGCAATTGTCATCAAACGACGATGACCTGATCATCTGTATAATATCGAGTTTACCCATCATACTCGTTGATCCTACTAAATTTACTTGTTTTCAATTCTCAACGGCCACTTCTGTAAATCCAACGACGATACTCACTTGCTCTTCTCCGCCACTCATCTGCACCATCGACATCCTCCCATCGCCACCATACCTGCACCGCCACCTCTTCGTCGCATCGCACGGCTCTCATCACTCGCCTACGTCTCCTTGTTTATGGCCTTGGTTCATCCCCGCCTCCTCGCCTTGGTCGCGGGTTCGACCTTCCAGCCAACTCCCACGCTGATAGCAATGGGTCGGCTGTGTCGGGGGATCATCGTCACACCCGAAGCATGCCTGGCAGCCCTCGCGGCTCTTCCCGCCAGTACTCCGAGGTCATAGGGTCAGCCGAAAGCCTTGTCGAAAGAGTAAGTGCATTGCTCATCTCTTCTACTAATGCAGCGTAGGTCGGTTGAAACATTAACTGTAAACTAATTCTAGTGAACCAGAGTTTGTCCAATAAAATTGCGATGCCAGAACCGAGTAAGTCATATAGTCTATCTGCCTTCCAAAACACATTTGAGTAATACTGGGCGATACAAAGCTTGAAAACATTGTCGAAAGGTTCGCCTTGCATGGCGTCCAATTTTTATCGAATCAACACAAAAGGCTTTTGTACAATTGTGAGATCGCTGATACCAGTAAGACGAATGTCTTTTTCGAAAATTTGGTGATCTTCTTTGAACGTCATTATATCATAATCTAAGAGCCAGTAATTGTAGTCGAGTACACATACGTTCCTTTAGTTGTTTCATAGTTAATCGTGCCTTCAAATAGAAGAAGGTACCAAAAACAAGTGTCTTAAGTGGAATATAAAATAGTTTATTCGATCCAAATGGAAGTGTTTGTCATTTTGACTAATTTTGCTGTTACAAAAAATATATAATTTTACTTGAAACTGTATTCCCTTCTAGCTCAAATGTGTTTTTAGTCCAGATAAATTGACAGTCAATCTTCGGGCAAATGCAGTTTATGGGTAATACTGTACCAATTAGACCATTTGATATCATCTGTCTTGGGGACCTATGCTGCCTCTATAGTGAACCTTAGGCAGATCAGCAACTAACGTCACATTAACATAACTTAATTCAAAGTCTAATGCTACTCCCCCGGCGTTCACTCCGTGTATCCTCCTGCTCCTAGGTCCTGGTAGAGCAGGGACTTGGGAAATATTGCGACCCTGACTTTGTGCGCAACACTTCCCGAGAGATCGCTGAAGCTCTGCAGATGACTCATGAAGAGATGGACCGCGCTGCCCACAACCTGCTCGCTACCTCGTCTCAACATCTTCCCGACAACCTGGAGTCCATCCCCCTGGATCGGGACCCCCAAGAGGAAGACTATGAGCCCCGACCGCGAGCAACGAGAGCGGGCCCGCGCCCCACGTCGATGGTCCGTCAATTCCCCGATGCGCCGTTATAGAAGATAATGAACCCTAATCAAGAAATGGGTAGTTTTTTGCCAAGTGCTACCTGACTTATTACATTTTTCTATAGAAAGTTTTGTCTGTACAAACGTGATGAACTATTCCCTACGTGGAGCCGCGAGACTCTGTCCAATTGGACGTCCTGAGCCTCCTTTCGGCGTCCGTAACCTCTGCACATTTGAGTAGGGGTTAACTTTTGCCCCAAGTGCCTCTCTCAATTGTGATAATTTATTGTTATTTCCTCTAAAGATTCATGAACACTAAAAATCACCTCAAGTCATCCATTGCATTTTCTCATTAGAAGTACTGTTGTTCTGCCTTAGAAATTACCAAGAAAATTAAGAACATTCACCTTCGACTCATGCTTTACCATCACAACCACGAGCCGCACTCACCCCCACGAGCAGCACTCACCCCCACAGTCATCCCACATTGCACCGCGTCGTTTGTGTGTCGTGTTTTGAAAGCACAACAAGTCGTGCCATCGAACTTTTGTACATGGCCCGAGCGGCTCACGTGACCCTGTTGTTGTTGTAGTCTAGGTATGACCTGTGATCCTGGAAACACTTGCTTATCCGACAAGACTTTCGAAAGGAGAATGTGCTTAGCGAAATCACACTTGATGATCACACCGTAATTTTATTTCATCGCGGTGTATTCAAGACTATTTGGTTTTCAGTCGGTTGTTCTCTACTTTATACACGCATCTGGAACAAACACGCTTGAAGGACAACCTAGCAGAGATACTATTTTCACTGCTTGCCTCCTTTGCACTGTTCATGGAGACATGTAACACGTACAGGACTAATGACGGATACTCTCTCATTAAGTTTCTAGGAACATAATGTTGATAGCTCAGAAAAAAAACTATTTTGTTAGCAGTTGTAGTGAATATTTTGTATAACTACTTCACAGTTTTCTAGCAGTTTCACTGAGTAAGTTTACTTAAACGTTCATTTTCGCCCAGTTATTAGACAATCGAACTCTTTCTATTAGGCTGTTTGTATAACGACCAAACTAGCAACGTCACATACGCTTCAACTTTGGATTAAAAGATCTATTGTATTTTTCTTGTATTTAAGAATCATAAACGTCATAAAAGAATTCAAGCTTAAGCTCCTTGCTTTTTTCAATGAATCAAAGAATGAAGCCGTTGCACGTAGTCTTTTAAAGTAGTTTTTTTAAAATAAGTTTATCCATTTGATCAGATGTCCCTCGCCGTACTTCATCAAATGCCCGTCGCGTCGCGCAAGATATTCGACTATAAGCACGTTCATCAAATGCCCAGTTCATCTATTTTGTCCGCAATATGGCTATCTCGTAAAAAAATCACATTTCTGAAGCTACTGGAAGCTATTGATCACTCTTCCGAGTAGTTATAACGTGCGCCCATTTCCTGTAACATTTATAGAGTCTCTGCAGTACGCAAGAGGTGTATAACCAGCATAATTTCTTGTTCCAGTCTAGGCTGTCATTTATTCATATTCTTAGAAAGTTTCCACGCCATAGCCAGAGCTTTCGCTCGCTCTGTACAAGGGTTCATAGGGTAAAGGAGATAGAGTTTACCCCTGGTTATACTCTACACTCCATGTTCAATGCTGTAGATAGGGTAGAGGAGACACAGTACTCCTACTATTTGTCTAGGTAATAACGGGCTCACTGAAATGCCAATTCCCATTTTTTATCCTTCGCTCCTGTGTTTTATTGCTGGTTACTAGACCGCATGCGGCTCTTTAGATATGACTGAATTCTCCAATGTAAACTCTTTAGATACGA
>SDVV010025590.1:0-12394 GCA_016164225.1 Gammarus roeselii | reverse complement strand
CTTTGTAAACAATACGAATGCACCACTGGGTCACTAGCAGACACTTGGTCATTTATCCGGAGTGTGTCAAGGCTTCAACGTATAGGAATAATTTTTATAGAGCAAAACAACTACTTTAGATTTGGTTACTCAGTTCGAATAAGAGTGAATCTAGTGCCGCTTGGTGATGAGCGTGATGGCATGAACGCTGAAGTGAAAACTTTACATGTTTTTGACATCTCGAAACTCTAAGTGCAATTAAATTTAGCGTAGAGATAATGTACATAATTTAAATAATGATAACATGTTGAACAGTTCTAAGGATGGTATCGTAGCAGTGCTGCTGCATGATACGTGGAGATCGCGCATCACTCAAGCACTCATATTTAAAGGATGAAACTGTGACGCAGGGACAAATGTGGTTTCATAAACTATATATGTTTTTTCATACATCATTTGCGAAATCAGAAAAATTTAAAGGGCAAATTTACATTTGAATGTTGTTTTACAATTCATGATCTGCAATAAAACTGAACTCCGAGATTCTTCACTGACGATTTTGCGTTCTTCGTACGTCGCCATGTTTATAACTGGCTAATTACATGATTTTTGTTCCATACATTTATTATATAGCTACAACCTGTATATTTTAAACATTCATAACATATAAGTCATCCTTGTTTGAGCGTCCTCCCGCTACGAAGCGTCAACACAGACGTCACTCTTCTGAGTGGTCCTTTTTTTCCGTTTAGCGATGTCCACCTGACAGTCAAAATTGACCCTTCGGAATTCTGTCGTGTTTTTACTCTTCGTCAAGAACTGAACATCGAGGCCGATCACAAAGAGAGGATCCAATGCCTTGCTTTATGGGATGTTACGGGAATTATTGTCGGATTCTGATGCTGCAACTGAACCGAGCAGGACCTCAAACTGTTGGACCAGCTATAGAGACAGGGCCCGACAAACAGGACTGGCCTGTGGGACACAATGCTACAACTACAATGCATGATTTCTACAATACACTTCCAGGATCATTGTCCTGCTCTGGATTGTGCACCGATGACAATGCTTTGTATCTGTGCCCCCAGGAAGCTTTGCTAGGACAACCAGCCGGCCTACAAACCTTGTCCGGCGCACTGGTACCAACCAACTGATCGGTGCAGAGGGACACCTTCTTAGCCACCTTACGCTTCCCTTTGTTGGCATCGCAACAAATGTGAATCCGACCAGGTAACGCTTTCTGCCACGCCTGACCACCGAGACCCTGCAATATATCATTTGTTCCAGTTTTACTCCTATGGATGTCCTTCAGTTTTATGAAGTCCATGTGAAATTCTATAAGTACTCGTCAGATTATTTGAGCGCTGCGATCCAGTGGCTGAGAGAGTATCTTATATCCCAATATCCAGCCGGTGAAGGCTGTGTCCTGAAAATGGCCTTGCTTCGCTGCAAGATATCGCCGCTGTGTCCTGAAAATTGCCTTGCTGCGCCGCAAGACATGGCCGCTGTGTCCTGAAAATAGCCTTGCTGCGCTGCAAGACATGGCCTCTGTGTCCTGAAATTTGGCCTGGCTGCGCTGCAACATATTGTCGCATTCCGTTGCATTGTTCACTTCTGTCAGAAGCTTGCTGGGTTTAGACCGTCATCTCCCCTCCCCCCGGTACATCCCTAAGCCCCCTCTGCTCTCGTTGTTGCCCCGTCTGACCTGTTTCGAACCTTTAGGATGATGGTATCACCACCATCCCCCCCATTCCGCCATGCGTTTAGCCCTCCATTTAGGTCACTTCTGATTAACTTTCGGTCGATCACACAAGGAAATCGTTTACTCTGTGCTTTGGGTCGGCGCCACTGAGGTTCATTGTTACCGTCGCAGGGTCAGAACTTTGTGTTCCAGTTTGCTGCCTTTGTGTCCTGGTGTTCCAAAAGGGGTTGGAAGGCCTCGAGTGGGTTTTTTACGCGAACTATTGAGATGGCTGTTTCAAATGATATGTTTGTTTGTGAGCCGGAATGCGGATCACATGATTGGAACGTTACAAGGTGTGGTGGAATGGGTGCACTCTGGAGCACCCTGATTACGTCGCAGCTGACTAAGGTAACCATGATCGAGTCTAGTCCCTGGAAGGAATACTAAAAATAAACCATACCAAAAATAGGAAGGTGCAGGCCATCTCTAATAGGACGTTTCAAGAAATGTGACGTACATACAATAATAGAAGCAAATTCCGGTGAGGTTTCAGAACTTTATTGTTATGATTAGTTTAGAAGCCAAAAACATACACATTATAGTGACGGACGCTCATTTGCATTTATGGTGTTGCATAGGCATGTCTCTAATGAACATTGCCTTCGTACGCATTGTGTATTGATATCTAAATTTAAACAGTGGACCTTGTTCCGAACCCTGAGGTACACCATCCAAAAAGAACAGGTTAACCTTTCATATGCACCACTTGATTGTTTCCTCCACCACACCTCCTTTGTAGAATGGAAAGAAGAAAGATGCCCTTCAATTATACCTCGGTTCATACTATAATTCGATTCTTTTATCTCCTATTCTCAATGTCAAGCTTTTTTATTTTTCCATGTCTCCATAACCGTCAGGACAATGCAGTTTGGATCATTGTTGTTGCATGATTTGGTCGGCAAGTAGGAACAGAGGGGTTCAGTGCAACAGGTTAGCTCGGCCTTCCATTGAGCCCGAACTCATTGTGTTTTCGGGTGTAGTACAACATTCGAATGTAACTTTCGAGAGGAGGATGGAAATGGTCAGCATCATAACATATCAAGAAGCAAAACTACAGACATAACAGTAGAGACATTATAAACTATTTATTATATTAGCATGTATCTAGACTTCAGATGCATGAATTAAATATACTGCTTTACGCAGTAGTCATAATACAGATACAGATGCAGACGCAAGGTCGAATCCCAGAGAAGGGGAGACCGGGGGCAAGGCGCACCTCACACTCCTCTCGTGCGCTCACACAAACCAAAACTTAGCTCTTCTGTGCCGACCAGGACCTCGCAACCCACACTACGGGTAAAGAGTGAGGTCAGAGATGGCCAGGCCCTCTCCTACCCACTACCATAACGTCTGTATCCCAACTAGACGCCAGGGCGGGATAGCGCATCAGGGCTGCGTCAAATTCATCCAGCCGCACTCATTCTCCACTCACGCCTATCCATTGCACGCTCTCTCGCAACCTCTACACATATGCTCCTCCGCGTTTACGCTTACTTCACGCTATCCATCTACTCAATCTTCGGTCTTTTCCTAAGCCTACGCTCACTCCCCTCTGCTTACAGCACATTTTCAATAATCTCCCATCATCCAGCACATCACCCATCAAGTGGCTGAACCACATCAGAACACGTGAATTTACCCTGTTCATCAACCAACTTCTGTATTGATCCTAACCACGAACGACCCTCGGGCCATTCCAATGAAACATTCCCTCTCGATAATATTAAACCATCTTCTCCTTTGCGTTCTCGTCCCCTCCCTCCTCCTCCTCGTCTTAGCAACATAGAACACAGTTTGGACAACTTCCCCTTCCTGCACGCGACCCTTTGCTCCCAAACCAGATGTCCTGCAGCTCATTACACTCATCAGTGCACCCAACACTTAACAACTTTTTTCCCTCTAGATTTCACCTCTGTTTTCACTATGGCCTAACTCACTGAATTTAAGATGGACACTGATTACGATCGCACTGCCAATCCTCAAACCTCTCAGTTCTTACATTTTATCACCATTTACTCGCACCTTCTTCCTCGCACACTCTACCAAACTACGACGCTAGACGACACCACTTCTCTTCCGAAGCTGCCACAATACGCTCCTAAACCTACAAGTGGATTGCTTCATATATTTTTTGAGCAATATGCTAGGTACAATTTTGAGTTAAACAGTTGATGTATATTGATGCATCCGTTTTAAATGTCTAAGGTTCTAATTAATATACTTTGTAAGCTCAAATTTTGATCCATGAACGTTAGTTTTGTTATTATTTGTGTCCAATACTGAATCCCTGAAGCATTAACATGGCCCACGCTTAATGTGAACTTTGTGATATTGGCAAACTATTACTTGTTCCTGAAACCCTGAAGCATTAACATGGCCCACGCTTAATGTGAACTTTGTGATATTGGCAAACTATTACTTGTTCCTGAAACCCTGAAGCATTAACATGGCCCACGCTTAATGTGAACTTTGTGATATTGGCAAACTATTACTTGTTCCTGAAACCCTGAAGCATTAACATGGCCCACGCTTAATGTGAACTTTGTGATATTGGCAAACTATTACTTGTTCCTGAAACCCTGAAGCATTAACATGGCCCACGCTTAATGTGAACTTTGTGATATTGGCAAACTATTACTTGTTCCTGAAACCCTGAAGCATTAACATGGCCCACGCTTAATGTGAACTTTGTGATATTGGCAAACTATTACTTGTTCCTGAAACCCTGAAGCATTAACATGGCCCACGCTTAATGTGAACTTTGTGATATTGGCAAACTATTACTTGTTCCTGAAACCCTGAAGCATTAACATGGCCCACGCTTAATGTGAACTTTGTGGTATTGGCAAACTATTACTTGTTCTGCAAAACAAAATCTTCTCCGAACAGCATGCGTACGTCACAACAAAATAGTGCCAATGAAACAAAAAATGAAACTAAAAATATTATATTAATGTTATATTCCATGCCAGGCAAGTTACGTTTAAGGAACAATCATGGCAGGATTCGATCGCCGGCTTAAACACCTATTAAAACTACGAGCATATACAAAATTTATCAAATTTCACATTTGCTTGCCAGGAATTTGAGAAAATCACCTCGTAGGCGGTGCATGGAAATGGTTTTACTCACAATTGCTATTTATATCACACTCAGAGATTATATTTGAAGTCGCTCATATCCAACGTACGTTTCGGAAAATTGAATAATTTTTATTTTGTCCCATAATTTTCTTCAGTATATTGCTTTAAGCGGCTGAATATTGTTGTCGTATGAACTAAAATTTACGATAAAACAATTTTCGTCCATCACAAAAGTTTTTTATCAAATGTTTACAGGGCCTTTGAATGTGTAGGAGCAAGACCGCGAAAGTTCATTTACACTCTCGATACGTTGCGCCATTGATGATAGGTTACTGGTGGCCGTGAAGTAGATCACTTACACTCTCGATACGTTGCGCCATTGATGATAGGTTACTGGTGGCCGTGAAGTAGATCACTTACACTCTCGATACGTTGCGCCATTGATGATAGGTTACTGGTGGCCGTGAAGTAGATCACTTACACTCTCGATACGTTGCGCCATTGATGATAGGTTACTGGTGGCCGTGAAGTAGATCACTTACACTCTCGATACGTTGCGTCATTGATGATAGGTTACTGGTGGCCGTGAAGTAGATCACTTACACTCTCGATACGTTGCGCCATTGATGATAGGTTACTGGTGGATGTGAAGTAGATCACTTACACTCACGTTGCGCCACGATGATAGGTTACTAGTGGCCGTGAAGTAAATCACTTACTCACGTTGCGCCATGGATGATAGGTTACTAGTGGCTGTGAAGTAGATCATTTACACTCACGTTGCGCCATGGATGATAGGTTACTAGTGGCCGTGAAGTAGATCACTTACACTCACGTTGAGCCACGATGATTGGTTACTAGTGGCTATGAAGTAGATCACTTCCACTCACGTTGCGCCACGATGATAGGTTACTAGTGGTCGCGAAGTAGATCACTTACACTCACATTGAGCCATGGATGAAAGGTTACTAGTGGCCGTGAAGTCGATCACTTACACTCACGTTGCGCCACGGATGATAGGTTACTAGTGACCGTGGAGTAGATTTCCCTTAATGTAACAGTCTTTCACCTCCTTCTCTAACGTTTAATTATTTCACATTATCGAGCCAAAATGATCTCCCCTTCCAGATTGACTGACCAGAGGTCGGCCTAAAACTGACCAGCGGTCTGTCTAAACTGACCAGTTGTCTGTCTAAACTGACCAGTGGTCTACCTCCAACTGACTAGCGGTCAATCTAAACTGACCAGCGGTCAGCCTAAAAATTGATCAGCGGCCTGACAAAAACTGACAAGCGTTCTGCCTAAAACTGACCAGCAAACTGACCGGCGGTCTGCCTAAAACTGATAAGCCGTCGGCCTAAAACTGACCAGCGGATGCCTAAGCGAACCAGCGGATGCCAAAAACTAACCAGCGATCTGCCTAAAACTGACAAGCGGTCTGCATAAAACTGACCGGTGGTCTGCCTATAACTGACCAGTGGTCTGCCTAAAACTGACCAGCGGTCTATCCAAAACTGACAACGGTTTGCCGAAAACTGACCAGCGGTCTGTTTGAACTGACCAGCGGTCTACCTAAAACTGACTAGCGGTTGGCCTAAAACTGACCAGCAGTCTGCTTAAAACTGGCAAGCGGTCTGTCTAAAACTGTCCAGTGGTCTGCCTACAACTGATAGGCCGGCAGCCTATACTTATTTAGGCCGACTAAATAAGTCGGCCTAAAACTGACCAGCGGATGCCAAAAATTACCCAGCGGTCTGCCTAAAACTGACGAGCGGTCTCCATAAAACTTACCGACAGTCTCCCTATAAATGACCAGCGGTCTACCTAAAGTCTAGACCCACTGCTGGTCATTAATTTGGGAAGGAAGATGCTTTAGAATCGATGATTTAAAGAAAACGTATGAGAAGGAGGTGAAAGAATTTTACATTTAGTGAAGTCAACTTCACCGACACTAGCAAATTAGTATCAGTGGTGCCCTGAGAGGTGGGGCGGGGGCCGGGATGGAGGACAACGGTGGCATGCCCACCTCACCCCATTTCAAGCAAATTTAAATTTAAACTCCTTTTACATGATGCGTGAACGCACCTACTTATTAACAATGTCCTCTCCTTTTGATTGATGCCCTCCCCCCCTTCAAGAAATGTCCTGTGCGCTGTAGCTCATACTCGATTCTGACTGAAGCGAGAGTTTCCTTAGCATGGACGTGCAACATTGATGGACGGAGGGTCAAAATGGCAAAGTATATATGAAGAGAGGTCAGAAAATTCAACTGCTAGCATTTAATTTCCAAAATACTTATAAATAAATAATAATAACAAGTAAAGCCCCAATAGATCAACTATACCGGACTTGCTTTGCTACTTTTGTTCATATATCAAAATTTTTGAAATAAATTTGGGCCTCAGTACTTTTTGACTCCCCGCGTTATATTGCAGTCAAAGTTAGCTACAGCGTATGGGACTTAGGATGCTGAACCTAGACGGAAAGGAGCGATTCAATGAGTATGAGACTCCGTAACTATTATTGGGAAAACTGCTTCTACTTCACGTTTCCACACAGCCCTGTTTAGGAACCTCTCTAATTTTGGTATTGTTGGAATTAACCACAGTAAAGTCATCGTATGCAATCTTGTGTAGACAACAAGCTTCCTGTATAGACGACATGCTTCCTGTATAGACGACATGCTTCCTGAATCCGGCCTTTGAATGTCTTCTCTCTTTGAAACTCTTGTTTGCCATTTATTTCAATTTGATCCAGCCAAAAACAAATGACGGGTATCCATTGATAGCCTCAAACATTTGATTTAAATTTGACAAACATGAAACTAATTCCGGTCCATTGAATTGTTCAACAATACAACAACAAGCATAAAAAAGTAGTAATTTTCATCAATACCGTAAGCCGAGTTAGCGAAGCAAGCTGGTCATTTGATGAGACTCTAATTTGTTGGCTTACGCCATACGTAAGCTTAGCATTATTCCTGACAGAGCTCTCGGGGGTTAATAGTGTCTTGCCTTGGTCACCTTTAGGTACTATCGGATACAAAGATAGAGACCTTATTTTTGATTTAGCGTTTTATTTAAACTTCATTTAAATCCAATTGTACGTAGTTAGGTGTGTTTTCATGGTTGTATGTTTACAGGCTGGAGGAATGCAAATATGAAAACCCATACTGTAAAACATACAATCTCGGTGCAGGGATGTCGTTAACAAAACGCGAAATTAAAAATAAGGTCTCTATCTTTGTAACCGATAGTAAGGTCAGGAGCATTACTTTTGTGATCTCAGCAGCTCAGTGAGTGAACGTGACCAACCAGTTAGGCGGATAATCCATGTCATGCATAAAAAGTCCATGGTGATTTGCTTTCCGCTTCTCTGATTGGTTGCATTCGCTCACTAATGTGACGTCACAGGGGATGCCCGGGTGTGTGCCCTTAGGTGGCCCTGGTCTACCACACCTCAACACTCTTATCACTCTGATACACTTACCACACCTCAACACTCTTATCACTCTGGTACACTTCTGTTTGAACCCTCTCAAGGGAATAGCAAAGAAGTCTGGATGATCATCAGTCCCCTTATGGAAAAAACTGAGTAATTCGGTCAAATATTATTGATGATGAAGTCTTCACTAATCCTAGAACAATTTCATATGCCTTCAATATTTATTTCAATAGTACACTTGGTACCCAAGGGGAATAAATTATTAGCGACAACATCCTTTTGAGCATAATTCAAAGAATGCACTCTCCGAGCAGATGATCTTTAACCTTACGAACCAGCACCAAGTAACGAGCAGCGATCATAAATGGTTTTAAAAGTAGTAGTAGCACTGGCTGGGATTACATAACAAATTATGTAATTAGAGTAACATCTGGGATTATTTTAGCGCCCCTGACCCAACTAATCAATAGGTATTTGCAGAGGGGATCCCCCAAAAATAGTTTAATGTATAATTTTGAGGAAGAACTGACAGGAAAAAATTGTCGCCTAATATCAATCCTGCCCGTCGTAAGTAAAGATTTTACTTTTTTATACCAGATTATAAACTTTCTTTCTATCTGACAACCTACTTAGCCTAAAGTAATATGGCCTCGCGACATAAAAAAAATCAGATTATGATGTGTTGAAATTAACTGGAATGGTCACTGTTGCAATTAAATGAACCTCAGCAAAGCTTTCGATGGTGTGAACTATGAATTTTTCTAACGAAAAATTAAGCACTGTTAAGTTTATCTCTTTGACATAAGCTAGATGAAAAGGTTATTTTCTTGATAGGAAACACCTACAACGCACTTAAAAATAAACTATCATTATCTGTCAGTGCATTTTTTGTAGGAGTACCGAAAGGGTCAATCCTTAGACTCTTCCTATTCCTTGTGTACATGATTATCCTTTGTCTTTTTTTAAGCCCATGTCACAGTGCATTCGATCGAAGAAAAAAAACGTAATGCTACTATTAATAATATATATTATAATTTTGTTCAATTTCAAACTGGTTCTTATCTAATAAGTTGATTTTAAATGTCGATAAGACGCGAGATAAGATAGTTTACGGGAGGAAGACAGCTATTGACAACCCTGGACGAAATGATAGGTCCAACATTTGAAAATGCTGTAAAATTTTAGTTTTGCGATATGATAGACGAGAGACAACTGGAAAAATCACGTCTCTTCAAATCATAAAGAATTCTTAGGAAATTCGACATGGTCTAAAAACATCTGCAAAAAGTCTTATGTTTGACAGCCTAACTTATCAGTTTCTGACACAGTAAAACATGTAGGTTTCTACCTACAACCAAACTAAGAACTATCATTCTTGGTCAACAGCGCGTCATTAGAACACTTTCACATACTAGAAGGCGTAAATAGATTATTCTACAACTGTGCCACATCATTAACTTTTCGCTGCGGTTCTTGTTTGCAGAGCTTTCAATCAATTATCTTACATTCATAACGAATATTTCGTTAGAAACAACCCAACGTATAATCAATGATCGTCGCAACACGAATTTGCAAGTTCACCGTAACTCGTCATCACAATACCAACAGCTGTTGGAATACAGAGCTGCTGAAACTTGAAAGTCTGCTACTCCAGATTTAAAAACGAGTAGCAGTTATTTTAAATATCCAATAGCGTGAACTAAAATTATAACTGTGTGAACTTGTAAGTGCTGAATGTCTTGAACGGTAATTTACTCACTTTAACCTGTTTCAACCTGTTTCATCCTCACATCTACTGTTACCTCGTCCATGAAGGAACCTGTTTTATTATCAGTCCAGTTATACTAGCTCCTTGAGATGTTCTCATCATGCCTAAATGTAACCTATTTCAACTATGAAATTTGGTTCGAAATTTGTACCTGCGTGAGTTAATGTAATGAAAAGAAGGTTTGACTTCCGAAATCTAATTTTTTAAATTAAATTTAGCGTAAAAAGTATGCATATTGTCATGATTACTTAGATGTCAGTTGAACTCATTTATTTTACATATTTTCTAGAGATCAATAGTTCAGTGTCACGTTACGTTTGTCTCGACACATTGACCAACGGAGAATAAAGAATTTCCTCTAATAATAGCCATTGGCTGGTGGGATGTAAAGGAACATTCATTTACTTCACTTTATTATAAAGAAACTACCGTTCTCTTCATAACAGCTCACGCTTAATATGACTCGGTACATAAAATAAGTGTACTAGGAAATTTATAAAAAATCTACCTCTCGTGAAACCGAAATCAATTTCCAATTCTCAATATTATTTTGATCCTCAGTGTTCGTAGGCAATCTGTGATACCCAGTGAAGAAAACATGCAGGATAATTTCTCACAGCACTTGACATATTGATAATCAACCTAAATTACGGCACTCTGTGCTTCCAAGCCACCCCGAGAGGGAACTTAACAAGAAGCCTAGTTTATTACGGCACTCTGTGCTTCCAAGGCCCCCCGAGAGGGAACTTAACAAGAAGCCTAGTTTACTACGGCACTCTGTGCTTCCAAGGCACCCCGAGAGGGAACTTAATAAGGAGCCTAGTTTGGAAGTGCTCTTTCCCGATTAAATGTTGAAGAAATCATGTTTTGTTATCCTCTTGTTCAATCTCACAGACTTTAAATCAGTTCGCACTTTCGCTTGTTGAAGTCTTTGCCTGATTTTATTTCAACATTAGAGGTAAACGTAGTTTACCCAGGTAAATTATTTTTGTACAGCTTGTTTATTATAAAAATATGTAACATGTGTATGACGTTGTATGACATGCAATTCTTAATATGAGTCGATTCGCATCTAGTGGTTTCCATTTTGATCCAATCAGGAAAGAATCTATCGAGCTGCATTTGGTTTCGATCAGTAACTGCAAAAAATAGTCTTATTGTCTTCCCGATACAAACTATGACAGTACAGGTGTTCCAGTATTCCAGGCGTGTGACTTAGAAATAATCAAAGTAAATTTGATCGATAAAAAATTGATGACCCACCGGTCAATGCTGTATGTTTATACTTCATTTTTAATATGTTCCCTTCGAAATATTTGAGTATGGTAACTAACAACGCAAGTCCACTACGACAAACACCGTCCTCAATATCGCCGATGTTCTGTCGTCCATATACACTGTCCTTATATGGCTAGGGGAGTAGCAACCAGCCTCAGCCCTTATGGTGGAGCAGCAACCCGCCTCAGCCCTTATGGTGGAGCAGCAACCCGCCTCAGCCCTTATGGTGGAGCAGCAACCCGCTTCAGCTCTTATGGTGGAGCAGTAACCAGCCTCAGACCTTATGGTGGAGCAGCAACCCGCTTCAGCTTTTATGGTGGAGCGGCAACCAGCCTCAGTCCTTATGGTGGAGCAGCAACCGGCCTCAGCCCTTATGGTGGAGCAGCAACCAGCCTCAGCCCTTATGGTGGAGCAGCAGCCAGCCTCAGTCCTTATGGTAGGTAACCTAAGCCTTCAATACTTGAATTGGAATGTGGCCGCATCCTCGCTCGTCCTATGTCATTGTTAACCAACTCTTTGTATCGTCAGTCCTCTTTTTTTCTCATAACGGAGGCGACAGGGTCCTCTCACCCTCGCTTGTGCAGATTTGTTGATTGAAATTCGACCCGTCTCTCTCCCCGTGGTGTAATAAAACAAACATAAATTGTTTGGGGTTTTAAAAGACTCAGAAATTACTGAAAAACAAGTTTTAAAGCAATTCGAAACGTGAGAAAAATACTTTTCAGCGACCATTTAGAACAGATTTTTAAATGAAAAATATTGTTTTACAAATAGATATTGACAAAACAGGTCTGTTAGTGGGACACATTTTTGTTCCGTTAACTTAAATAAAAATCACGAAAACGCAAACTCGAACAAACTAAAGTTAACTGGCGCCAACTCGCATATGCATCACCCACGTGGACTGGCACCAACTGGCATATGCGGGAACCCACGTAGACTGGCGCCAACTCGTATATGCGGGAACCCACGTAGACTGGCGCCAACTCGCATATGAGGGAACCCACGTAGACTGGCGCCAACTCGCATATGAGGGAACCCACGTAGACTGGCGCCAACTCGCATATGCGGGAACCCACGTAGACTGGCGCCAAC
>SDVV010025589.1:0-12394 GCA_016164225.1 Gammarus roeselii | reverse complement strand
ACAGCACTCTCTGAGTGATGTCAGTGACAGCCTCTTCAGAGTGATGCCAGTGACAGCACTATCATAGTGATGCCAGTGACAGCACTATCAGAATCATGCCAGTGACAACCCTATCCGAGTGATGCTAGTGACAGCACTATCGGAATCATGCTAGTGACAGCACTATCGGAGTGATTTCAATGACAGCACTATCGGAATCATGCCAGTGACAGCACTATCAGAGTGATGCCATTGACAGCACTATCGGAATCATGCCAGTGACAGCACTATCATAGTGATGCCATTGACAGCACTATCGGAATCATGCCAGTGACAGCACTATCGGAGTGATGTCAATGACAGCATTATCGGAATCATGCCAGTGACAGCACTATCAGAGTGATGCCATTGACAGCACTATCGAAATCATGCCAGTGACAGCACTATCAGAGTGATGCCATTGACAGCACTATCGGAATCATGCCAGTGACAGCACTATCGGAGTGATGTAAATGACAGCACTATCGGAATCATGCCAGTGACAGCACTATCAGAGTGATGCCATTGACAGCACTATCAGAATCATGCCAGTGACAGCACTATCAGAGTGATGCCAGTGACAGCACTAGCATAGTAATACCAGTGACAGCACTATCAGAATCATGCCAGTGACAGCCCTATCAGAGTGATGCCAGTGACAGCACTATCAGAGTGATGCCAGTGACAGCACTATCAGAATCATGGCAGTGACAGCCCTATCAGAGTGATGCCAGTGACAGCACTATCAGAGTGATGCCATTGACAGCACTATCGGAATCATGCCAGTGACAGCACTTTGACGTCTAATTTCCAAATCAAAATGCTTCAAATGCAAAGGTACTAATTCGATTATACATGCAAAATAAAATCTTTATCGGTTCTCCTCTTGATTGAAGAATCAGAGGTCGAGGCCACCGTGCAAGACGAGCCAAGTTACGTCACAGTCACCTGAGGGTTCGGGATCTCGACTATTGAACTGTAATTTAACAAATTTTAAGGTGTAAATTGCATTGAATTTCTATTTGTTCACCTCCTAAACTAAACTTGATTATCATACACAGTCTGACATATCATGGAATAAACTTTATAGATAGAAGTGTGTTTGTAACTGAAACTATTTATTAAACACATAATAAGATAAAATGACTGAAGTAATTGGAATGGTAGAATTGAAGGTATGTGCACAGTCAAAATTTGATGGTAGATTAGAAGGTATGTGCACAGGTAAGAGTTGATGGTAGATTAGAAGGTATGTGTACAGGCAAGAGTTGATGGTAGATTAGAAGGTATGTGCACAGGCAAGAGTCGATGGTTGATTAGAAGGTATGTGCACAGGCAAGAGTTGATGGTAGATTAGAAGGTATGTGCTCAGGCAAGAGTCGATGGTAGATTAGAAGGTATGTGCACAGGCATGAGTTGATGGTAGATTAGAAGGTATGTGTACAGGCAAGAGTTGATGGTAGATTGGATGGTATGTGCACAGGCAAAAGTTTTTACTTTTGATTCATCGTTGAAATTTATTTAAAATCCCGAACCTAAAATCCGATCTGGACGGGTAACGATAAATTATTAATGAATACATAATCCAACTAGGCGAGACAATAAATCGAGACGATTAGTTATGATATTCGTGAAGGTGCCACACACGTCCAGGAGACGCCCGCATGTGTGTTATTTTAAAACCGCACACGTACCAGACACACGTACCACACACACATACCACACACATCCCAGAGAAGGCCGCATCTGTGCTATTCTAAAACCACACACGTACCACACACACATACCACACACGTCCAGGAGAGGCCGCATGTGTGCTATTCTAAAACCACACACGTACCACACCCACGTACCACACACGTCCAGGAGAATGCCACATGTGTGCTATTTTATAACCTCACACGTACCACACACACGTACCACACACACGTACCACACACACGTACTACACACACGTACCACACACACGTTCCACACACACATACCACACACACGTACCATACACGTCCAGGAGAAGGCCGCATGTGTGCTATTCTAAAGCCACATACGTACCAGACACACGTACCACACACACGTACCACACACACGTACCACACACACGTACCACACACGTCCAGGAGAAGGCCCATGTGTGCTATTCTAAAACAAATCTTTCTTATAGACCTGACCATCCTTGCCAAGTATGCAAGGTGTGTCCCGGTGTTAAAGGGGAATGCAGCGTGTGGTCTGCCAAAATGCGCGTTTGGAGGGGCAGAAAGGAGCTAGGATGGAGAAAATTTCACGAAGTTAGCTATGAACCATTATGTCTTCAACCTGAATTGACTCTCGTAGGATGAGAGTAATCCTTGGAAGTCTGGATTTTATATCTTATATGACACTGGAAGGTAATAACCTCTTCTGTTCTCTGACAAAATACGTTTCTTACAAAAAAATCACTACCAAGCGAACCAGATCTCATCATATGCTAGCCCATCAACAACACCATGGAATGATAGAACATGTTCATCTGACCCTGATTGAGTGGAAACCCCTGAAACCAAAGCCATCGACAAGAAGGCATGAAAAGGTAGGGTATTCCAATTGGCCAATCCTCCATTCATTTACACGATGCCATGCTACATTTTTCCAGGGGTAGAACTGTTTCCGTCTCTGGTTGTCGAGCAGAATATATCATCCTTTAGTGCTCGTAAAACACTCCGCACACGATGTTCAAAGTTTCGAAAGCCTTGAGCCTTTTGATCGATGAGTCGGGATATCAGCCTATGAACACGCAGGAGAGTGCTTGTTCATGGGCTGAAATCTCTAGGAAGCATGACTCGTCGACCAAAAGGCTCAAGTCTTTCAGGACTTTGACCATCGTGTGTGGAGGCTTATAATCATTGAAACATACAAGTGATTCTATGACGCTGCGAACTTCAAAAAAGGCTGGTTATGTTAACGCTTAACCGCGGTCACAACGACACCACAACATGCATGACGATATCAAATATTCATGAAATGCATTACCTTATTGGAAGTGAGTAAATGTAAGCAAGGTGGGTATAATGGCCCCACTGATCGTGCCTCATTGTCACACTACTCATGGAAGTATGAGCAAGATGGGTATAATGGCCCCACTGATCGTGCCTCATTGTCACACTGCTCATGGAAGTATGAGCAAGGTGGGTATAATGATCGTGATCGTGCCTCATTGGCACGATCATTGTCACACTTCTCATGAAAGTATGAGCAAGGTGGGTACAATGGCCCCACTGATCGTGCCTCATTGTCACACTGCTCATGGAAGTATGAGCAAGGTGGGTATAATGGCCCCACTTATCGTGCCTCATTGTCACACTGCTCATGGAAGTAAAGGTCCAAAAACAGATAAAGCTAATCGTAGGCTAACCAAGTTAATCGTAGGCGCAATCTTTAGCCCGTGAACTGTGTCAAGTAAGGTTAGGTTGTGGAGGCTTCTATGCAGAGGAGGGAAGTGTCGTCGAAGACATTAGCAGCTCATTAGCGATCCGGAAAAAATTATTGTCAGACCTCACTTCAACCTCATTAGTATGTTTGCCATATAACTACTCTTCCGATAGAATAATGACAAACATTTAAGTAGTTTCAAATTAAATTACCGTACGGTCACGACATTGTTGGTGGGTTGGCAACCAATGTTTCACACGTGTAGAACATCCCTTCACTGTGGGTACCTAAATCGGACACAGCAATTCCCATGGCGCTTTATTAGTAAAGAGGTTAGGACTTTGACTCATGGCAACTGCAGGGTGCTTTTTTTGCTCTTAATAAAACCCATTCAGCAACTGCAGTGAGACGCCCTATCCACAGTCAACGGCTCAAAAGAGTCGTTCAATCGTTCACTATTACAGATACAGTTACAGATACAAGGCTGAAATCCCCCAGCAAGGGGTTGGCCGACGGCAAGGCGCACCTCGCACTCTCATACACTCACACTCGCACACCTTAGCCCTTTTGCGCAAAAGGGTCCGGCCGGGAACCCCGCAACACATCCTCCGGGTCATGAGTGCGGCTCGAGGTCAGTGTCGGCAGCAGGGCCCTACAGTGAGACTGGTGTACCCGTGCCGCGTCATGATGACCGGGCCCCTCCCCGCCCACGACCGTCCCGGCGGGAACGCACATCAGAGCAGCGTCAAAACTCATCCGTTCACTATCATTCTCCACTCACGCCTATCCAGTGGACGCTTTCTCGCTACCTCCACACTCAGGTCTCTCCTTCCTAACGCCTGCTTCACATTATCCATCCACCCAAACTTTGGTCTCCCTCTAGGCCTACGTCCACACGCCTCTGCCTTCCACACCCTTTTCACCAATCTCCCCTCATCCATCCTCATCATGTGTCCGAACCATCTCAGAACACGCGAATCAATTCTGTCCTCTAACTTCTCCACCATCCACGTTCTGATTCGAACCACGTCGTTAGTGAACCTGCCTCTTAGTGACACTCCAGCCATGCTCCTCAAACATTTCATCTCGAAAACATTCAACCTTCTTCTCTCCTCTGCTCTCACCCCCCAAGTCTCAGCTCCGTACAGCACAGTTGGGACCACGACACCCTCATACAACCCTCTCTTTTTCTTCCATCCCCAACGTCCTGCAGCTCATTATGCTCTTCAGTGCACCCAACACTTTACACCCCTCCTTCACTCGCTACTTCTCCTCAGTTTCCACTAGTTCTGTCTTAAAAATTGAGTTCTTACAAATTGTTTACAAGTCGCAAATTTATTGAGACATTTTTTTTTTGTTGAAAAACAGATTACTCTTGATTTGAAGAACAGAGGGCTTAAAGCTATTTCTAAAAGAGTCCTGGGTATGTTTATCAATATTGGCACCACCCACACCCCACACTCTCGACTGAAAATCATGCTGTACTCACCCCCCCCCTTTCTGATATGAAAATTTAAATTAATGATTCTATCCACACGCGTGTCAATCCCTCCCTACATCTGTAACCTTTCTTCTCGAACATATTGAACTTTCTTCTTTCAGCCGCTTCACTTTCCATGTCTCTGTTCCATCCGGCAATGTCGGGACTACTACTTACTTATACAAAGCTGCCTCCGCATTCATACCCAGGGTGCTGCACCTCATTACACACTCCAGTGCTCCCAATTGCTTACACCCTTCCTTCACTTCCTGTCTCGCCTCCACATCCACGTCTCCCCCTTTAGCCTCATTACGAGCCCAGTTACATACCTAGGACACTCTACTTACCTCCTCCAACAACTTACAAGTTAAGCTAACTAGGATTCCAATCACATAGTCACTTCTCAAATTCTACTGACACTTATTCTTGCTAGTCAGGAATTGTGTCGCGGAAAGTAGAGTGAGAAAAAGGATTGTGTTCACGGTGAGAGAAATTTGTACAAGCAAGTACGTAAATGTCAGTTGCAATGAGATGTATAGACATACAGGCGTTTCCTTCTAACTAGGAGGGTGGTAAAGTTAGGCTGACACAGAGGGTTAGGAGCCCAATCACCCCGCCACAAGACCGCCGTGTCCCTGCCGAGGCTCGAACTCGCGACATGCAGCACCATAGGCTGACATGCAGTCGGACACGCTAACCACTCGATCACGGCGGCCTGAGATGGGTTGTAGATTTATAAATTATTTATCTCTTACATGTTTTCTAAACTATAAATATTACTACAAAAAAATTCTACCAATATTAAGGCGCTTTTCTCAACTGTGACATTTCATATCATAACATAATCTGTAAGGAGCATTATTTACCTCTAACTTGCTCATCTGTAACCCAACAGCACAATCCGGCGAAATGTTTGACGTGAACGCATGTGTTACAAAATTTATCTTGTTATCATCAATTGACGTCTTGTACATTAGCAACGTTTCCTCCAGCCAGCAGAAGCTCTTTAATAGCATTACTGCCAGAGAGAAGCTTACTTTCTCCTGATGTGCCAAAGGCTCCATCGTCCGTAACAGAGTCCAGCGTTCCATTGCCGACCGTCAGGATCGCCTGTCTCTGGCAGAGTCCAGCGTTCCATTACCAACCGCCAGGCTCGCCTGTCTCTGACAGAGTCCAGCGCTCCAGTACCAACCGCCAGGCTCGCCTGTCTCTGACAGGGTCCAGCGTTCCATTACCAACCGCCAGGCTCGCCTGTCTCTGACAGAGTCCAGCGTTCCATCACCAACCGCCAGGCTCGCCTGTCTCTGACAGAGTCCAGCGTTCCATTACCAGCCACCAGGCACGCCTGTCTCTGACAGAGTCCAGCGTACCATTACCAGCCGCCAAGCACGCCTGTCTCTGACAGAGTCCAGCGTTCCATAACCAGCCGCTCGCCTGTCACTGACAGAGTCCGGCGTTCCATTACCAACCGCCAGGCTCGCCTGTCTCTGACAAAGCATATTTCCTCGTCCGCTCTGCCCCTTCGATCGCTCCCAGGCAGATGCTCGAATTGGGGGCAAAGTTTTGCCATGCATCTTGACCCTTAGCTTCTTCCGGACGGAGAGGTCTCGGCTTCCGCCTCATTCGACCCTCACACCCTGCTTCCTTACCACCTTCTTTGGCCTTCCGCTCCCCTCTATCGGATCGCCCCCATCTTCCCCCTCCCACTCCTCCGACTTCTGGAAATTCTTCGTCGTTTCTTTATAGTCCTTGATAACTCAGCATTTCTACTTACAAAGTTTTTGTTAGGGCTTCTTCTGTTGCCCATTTCACCTACTTTTGAGGACCTTGCAATTCGAGTTTGCTCTCCACGCTCTACTGATTGTGTTCATTGTGCTCGTTTCTTTAAACTCCTTGATAACTTCGCTTATTTCCTTACCAGGTTTTTACTGAGGCTGCTTCTATGGCTTACATCCCCTGCTTCTTAGGACCTTACAGTTCGAGTTTGCTCTCCACGCTCCACTGATTGTGTTCAGTGTGTTCGTTTCTTCAAAGTCCTTGATAAATTCGCTTATTTCCTTACCAGGTTTTTAATGAGGCTGCTTCTAGAGCCTACATCACCTGCTTCTCAGGACGTTGCAATTCGAGTCTGCTTTCTACGCACAGTCAATTATATTCCAGATGCTCCAGGTGTATGTCGAGGAAGTACATATTGCCCAGTACTGTTGCTCAGTACTGATGCCCAGTACTGTTGCCCAGAACATGTTGCCCAGTACTGTTGCTCAGTACTGATGCCCAGTACTGTTGCCCAGAGCATGTTGCCCAGTACTGTTGCTCAGTACTGATGCCCAGTACTGTTGCCCAGAACATGTTGCCCAGTACTGTTGCTCAGTACTGATGCCCAGTACTGTTGCCCAGAACATGTTGCCCAGTACTGTTGCTCAGTACTTAACTCATTCAAACTTTTCGTTCAAATACTCCAACCCCTCAAATGTCACTGTTCAATTATTTCGGAATTTTGCCTTCGTATCATAATTTACATGCGTCTCAGAAGTTTACTTTTCAATTCATTCAATTTTTTTGTACACTCTCTAATAATCCTTGAAATTTTCCTGCTTTCGTACAGATTTTGTGTTAACTCGTGATATATTTTGGAGGCTTGCCTCTATACTAAAACTTGTCCATGTGCATCACTTCCTTTAATGCCATCAATCACAGCACAAATGAAGCATAAACCATCAGCTTGATTTATCATTTGCGATCCTTCATTTTTTCAATCCAAACATTTTAGGCGGTTTGTTTTCTTTTTTATAATTCAAACGACTTTCCTTTTCTCAGCTGTCTAGATAGGTCTTCAAAGAATATAAGATTAACTTTCGTCTTCACTTCTCCCTACTGTTTCATTATACTTCACTCGTTTTCTCAGTCCTTCTCGCTCGTTCCCAGACCATATCCACATCCCAATGAAGACCTTCTCCATCTCCCCCAACTTCCTCCGCTCCCCAACACACCCCCATCAGCCTCCTACTCCATCCCCCTGTCGGCTGCTAACGATTCCCGCGGCCAAAGTCGAGTTTCAAAGAGCAAGGCAACTTTACCGCAGCTGAACGGAGGCCGCTTGGGCGAATGGTGGTGTGATGCTACACTGTCGCGGCAGGCGGGCTGACACTGTGGCGGTCGGTGGGGTAACAATATGGCGGTAGGTAGTATGGTTATGCGACGGGATGTGGAGCGACAGTTTAGTAGTGGGTCAAGGTGAAAATTACGGTAAATGGAGTGAATATGTGACGGTAGGTGGAGAGAATATGTGACGGTAGGTGGAGTGAATATGTGACGGTAGGTGTAGGGAATATGTGACGGTAGGTGTAGTGAATATGTGACGGTAGGTGGAGTGAATATGTGACGGTAGGTGGAGTGAATATGTGACGGTAGGTGGAGTGAATATTTGACGGTAGGTGGAGTGAATATGTTACGGTAGGTGGAGTGAATATGTGACGGTAGGTGGAGTGAATATTTGACGGTAGGTGGAATGAATTTGTTACGGTAGGTGGAGTGAATATGCGACGGTAGGTGAAATGAATATGTGACGGTAGGTGGAGTGAATATGTGACGGTAGGTGGAGTGAATATGAGACGGTAGTTGGAGTGAATATGTGACGGTAGGTGGAGTGATATATGGCGGGGACAACATGACAGTAGGCGAGTAAAACTTTCAGTAGGCAAAGTGACACCGTGGAGGCTTACAAGGATTTACAAGTGTAGGACGACAACAACAGGCCTATTGGCCCAAACTAGGTTGCCTTTTGATAGCAAGAAGATTAGTTCTGAAGTAGAACGTCTATGAGGCCTATTGGCCCAAACTAGGTTGTCTTTTGATAGTAAGAGGTTTTGTTCTGAAGTAGAACGTCTAAGAGAGCCTCGTGTGCTATTTCTGTGTTTTATAACAACAGAAAGGGAACGATTTAGCTATTTATCGGCGATTTATGTAGAACTTATCGAGCCGCGACTTGAACGATTTGATTTTATTGCTGTTTACAACCTCCGCTGGAAGTTTGTTTCATTCTTCAACAACTCTATACGTGAAGAAGTTGCGCGTGAAGTTGAGGGAGAAACGTTTCCCAACGATTTTGTATCCATTGTTCCTAGTCACTCTGTTTGTATCATGAGTGAAAAGGCTCGCTCGGTCGACGTTTTCCTTACCCTTCATAATCTTCCACACTTCGATCATGTCGCCTCTGACTCGACGTTTCTCTAGCGAATAAAGATTGAGTTCACGTAGCCTGTTTTCGTACGATTCATTCCGCAGCGAAGGGATGAGTTTGGTAGCTCCACGTTCAAGGTAGGCCAAGAGACGCTGGACCGTCGCGGTCAGCGAGTTGAAACTGTGGTGGTGGGGTGACGGTAGACTGTCGCCTTTGGCGGAGTAACAATAGACTAACGTGGTTGGCAGCTTGACACTAGACTGTTTCAGTTAGCGGGGTAACACTATGACGATAGGCGGGGTGAAACAGTATTGGTAGCAGGGGTGACGTTAGACTGCTGTGGTAGGAAGGGTGACGTTTCACTATAGGGGTAAGTGCCGACATTCGTGAGCAACAGACGAACCTGTGGCGATAGGTTCTGAAAAAGACCAATTCCGAAACCTCACAATCAAAAAGATGGAAAATTATCAACATTCACACCATACCATCAGACCATCAGCAAGCAGATATACTCAACAAACACTATCCAAGCCCATGCCCAATGTCTTACCATCCAGACAATAAAAAGATACTCAAGTAGGTACACAAATGACATAACGATCCAAAAATTAACACTCCCTTAACATCACTCATGACCAAAGTTGCCATCAACCAATTCAAGAACTCATCAGCTGCGGGCTCTGACGGGCTCTGACGGGCTCTGACGGGCTCTGACGGCTTTGACGGTTTAAACAGTCATTTTAAACACCTATAGATCCATTCACTATCAGGACTCTCACAGTCATTTCTAACCTCTCCATTTTACACGACACCCTACCCATACCCATCCTAGAAAACAACAAATATCCAGCCAACAAATATCCATACCCATCCTAAAAAACAACAAATATCCAAAACTTTGGGAGACTGGTTCTAAACAAAATCATTGTTCTATCGCGCTTTCCTTTACACAAGGCGATCTCAGGACACAACAACCCACAACCACACTCCTCATCAGCCTCACTTGGACCCTCCACGAAGTCTTGAACAAAAAGGAGCCAGCCCAACGCACCCTGGTATGCTCCATTGACCTTTGACACAATTTCAAGACCCGTCCTTATAAACTAAATGTCCAACACTCACATCCATCCGAGGTTTTTAATTTCCTCTCTTGCTGACATGAACACACTATGAACAATAAAGGCCATCTCGAATACCCCACTTCCCCAATGGGATCCCTCATGGCCTCGTCCTTTCTAAGGCTATCACTCTTTGATGCCTTTATGCGCTATTTGCCCATACAACTCCACCCAATATCTACACCAGCTCATAAGCGGATGACCACACAACACACCACACAGCAAGAAAACATGGCTGCACACATCCAGCAACACCTGTACTCTAACGAAGTCTAACAGCAGGACAAAAGGATGAATGTTTCCGTAAGCAATTCATCCCTCACAATAATAATACTATATGAGTGAACCCGCATCCACTCGCATGTCACACTGAACAACAACACTCCCATACTTTACAGTCCCACTACAACGATTCTTGGAGTAACTTGTTGCACAGGAACCTCACACAAACAAAGTCAACACTAAAGCCAAACCTAGACCGAATGTGATCCGGTCACTGACTACAAGTACCTACAGACACTCCAAGGAATCAACTGCAACACGACACAAACAATACATCAGACCCATAATTTCCTACGAAAGGTCTGCCTGTTTCTCTGACCTTGCTTCCACACACATTACCTTCCTTCAAAGATTGCAAAAGAATCCATCGCAAAAGGATTTACACAGACCGCGCCCATTCCCTAACTGCACAAGGAAACATAGGTCCTCCCACTCAAACTTCATCTGGATATGAGGGGACTCAATTTATCGACAGAATTGTTAACCCAGCTCACGTCAAACCCACCTAAACTTACAAAACATGCCGGCAGCACCCTTGAACTCCCTTTACACCACCATTCCTATTCTACAGACAACACATCTATATCAAAACCGATACGCACACATTTCACAGCCAACACGGTACTACAGAGTCACCCACCAGGAGTGAACGTGAAAAAAATCTACAAGAAAATCTACCTTCGCTGATGACACTCGCTTTCATAAGAAAGAGTCTGCACGGCGGTGCAGCGTTTGTCCAGTGTTGGAAAATACGGTTTAGTGGCATTGTTCACGGCCAGGAAAGGAGCGGAAATCTCCTCACGGGCATTGCATTCAACATCTGAAATGTAATCCTGGTCAACCGTCACCTACAGAAAGAAACCCTCATCACACACTTTAACTCTTTTCAAGATTCACTTCAGAGGAGAAATTCATTAGGTACGTATCCTTGGTTAAAAGCAACCCTCCAGGTCTTTTGCATCATTTCACGAAAAAAAACATCCTCCTCTGTACGAAATCTTTTCAAAAGCATTGCGATATACTGTCACAGCAGTAGCTCGGGATTAAGAACTGTGCCACACGTGAATAACAACGTGCGTCCGTGTGGAATATAAGAACAGAGAAGTCGGCCCGCAAGTGTGAAGCACTTACTGAAGTCCAGGGGGAAGTTAAAGTCGCCAAAGCATACGATGAATCGTATGATGGGTAAAGGGTTCAATCCAGTCGACATTCTTCAGAAAGCTTTAAAACCGGGCGTGCAGCCGGTGTAAAATTAGCATCATCTGTGAACAGTCTAACAAGCCCTTTCCAGCCTGATTTGTGTTTAAGGAGAATTATTTATAAGAATTTAATAATGTTTTGTCCTCAAGAGAGCGGGACCAACGGCGGAAGTCGAGGGGACGCTAGACTGTCGTGGTAGACGAGATGCGATTGACGAAGGAACACAAGACAATGGCGGGATGTCAGGGTGACGCAGAGGGCGACATTTGCGTGAATATCTCCCCCTCTTCCATAAAGCTTCGATGATCTGTTCGATATTAAACAAGAAGGGTAACTAAGACTGTTCATCAGGTGACAGATCACTATGATAGATGCTGTAATTACGATAGGGGGGTAGGCTTAGACCTATGACAGCAGTATTGCATTACTCGGCGGTGTGGCTCCTATCAGCGGTGATCGTGAAGGGGACAGAGGCGTGGCTCCTATCAGCGGTCATCGTGAAGGGGACAGAGGCGTGGCTCCTATCAGCGGTGATCGTGAAGGGAACAGAGGCGTGGCTCCTATCAGCGGTGATCGTAGAGAGGACAGAGGCGTGGCTTCTATCAGCGGTGATCGTGAAGGGGACAGAGGCGTGGCTCCTATCAGCGGTGATCGTGAAGGGGACAGAGGCGTGGCTCCTATCAGCGGTGATCGTGAAGGGGACAGAGGCGT